>ML791617.1:174300-262166 GCA_009831015.1 Picea engelmannii
TATTGTTACTTGAAGAACTAGTACTTGCAATAGAACCATTACCTTGATAACCCATGGTTGTGATCTTTGTTTCATCACCCGAATCAGAACCTAAATCATGTTGTATGGTTGCAACAGTCTTTGACTTCCCTTTGTTGCCAAACGTTTTGGGTGTTCTTTCAGGATGAAGTTTCCAACAATGGTCTTCATCATGGCCATCTTTTGAACAATGTTTGCATGTGAATTTTTCTCCCTCTTTCTTAACAATAAATTTTTTTTTGCCATTTCCCTTGAAATTCCTCTTTTCTTTGTCTCCATGAATGAAAGGGTTCTTGTTACCCTCATGAGTTTCATTCCTTCCTCTTGGTTCCAAATGAGTGGCCTGAACACAAACTTCATCTAGATTTGAAGGAATAAACATGAGTATTGTATGTCTCAAATAACTATGTAAAGCTCCAATGTATTTGAGTAAAGTTTCTTGAGAAGACAAATCTACTCCCAAAACCAAAGTTCTTCTCCTAAATTCTTGAGTAAATCTTTGCACATTTTGTCCTTTAGCTTGTCTAAAATTTTGCCAATCCATAGTAGATTTTTGCATATATGCCAATGGGTAATTTTTTTTTTTAATTGCAACAATAAAATCATTCCAAGAGGTTAAAATTTTACCATGTTTCTTCATGTCCTCCTATGTCTTGGATTCCGTCCAAATGAGTGTTGCACTATCCAATATTAAAGAAGCAAGCTAAATCTTAGTTTCATCATCTTGAATTTGTTGTATCCTATAATACACCTCAATTTGACGAATACAATTATCTAATTTCTCGGCATTTACCTCTCCATTGTACATTGGCAATTTGAGTTTAATATCAAGCTTTAACAAAGGAATTTGTGAAGGAGTTTTACCATGTCCTTTTGGAGAATTTGGAAGAGGTCTTGAACTGGTAGAAGAAGAAGAAGAAGAAGATGGAGGTGAGGGTGGTGGAGAACACCATTCCCTCCATTTCCATTTGGAGTTTTATCACCACTGTCTCCCTTGTCCTTTGAAGGGTTGGAGCCTTCACCTTGCAACCTTGTATTCCTTTCCATAAAGAGTTTCATCATTTCTCTCATTTCCATGACAACCTTTCTGATATCTTCATCTTCTATAGGAATATTTTCATGACTCTCTTCATGAGCCATACTTGGTGAATGCCTCCTTGAAACTTGCAGTGATGATATAATCTTCCTTCTTGAAGGATGAGAGCTTGAATCTACAAGTTGACCTTCTCATCTTGTGAGTTTCAACCTTGTGAGAATCAGAAAAAAAAAACACTTGCAAATAATCAAGTCTTCAAAAACCTATGCTCTGATACCAACTTGATCTAAAATGAAGAAGACTTGTATTCTTTAAAATATTTGCAAGTTTAATTTTATGTGTTAAAATGAAAATGGATCAATTTGCAACACAACTTTTATGTAAATTACTCATTCAAGATTCATATAAATAGCAACAATAAACAGGGAATAGAAAACACATAACACAACAAATGATAAAGGAGTTCACCCCTCTCTTGGGCTACATCTCCTGGTCCAGCTTCCAATGGATATTTTGTATTATTTGCTCAAAGTGCTAAAAAATGTTCTTTACAATGCTCAAAATGCCAAATATATGGCTCCAATGGCTCCAAAATGTCCAAAAACCCCTAGATGGGCTTTTTCAGCACCTTGTTTGGCCAAAAATTGAAGAAGATAGGCTTCCTGGAAGTTCCCCTTCAAACTTGTTGTCTCTGGATCGCCAAAATGCACCCTTGTTGCCTCAACCTAGCCCCCATGTGCATTTTTGGGGAAAAACCCAGCACCAGGCACAACCGCACAACCGGTGCAAACTGTAGGACGGTTATGGGTGCACCTAGCCCCTAACTGCCAAGGTTGTGGTCGTGTGACCCATGTGACCGTGCGCAAGTCCAAAAATGGGCTCTGTTTCCAAAAGCAAATGGATAATAGACAAGTGGCGGGTCATTGGTTTTATAACTGTTTGAACCACAATACAAAACGTGCATGCATATGGTGTGACCATGGGTCATATGGTAACGTTATATGTGACCGGGGGTTAGGGCTAAGCCCCAACCCGGACCCCCGTTCCAACTATTAAACAACTCGAATTTAAATATATTCAAAACCATATATATAACAAGCAATACAGTGTGGTATTTTGGCAGCGTGGACTTTCCAAAGGTTTGGACCAGTGGGGAGGTTCGGGGTTCGATCCCCATGGACTCCATAAATTTTAAACCAATAACCAATAACAAGGTGCCACGTGGCAGCCCAGACTGGGCCACATGGCACCAAACCATTGGAAAGAAAATTCCACATGTCAGCAGACTATTCGTCCACCTAACTGCCAATTGTCCGCCACTCAACTCTGCCACCTGTGGTACGGTCAGCATCCATATGGACTGTACAGACTGTACAGTCAACATCCCTTTTTTTTGCATGTTTGTTGTTTTGAAAAGAACGCGATATCTCTCTCTCCCGATGTCCGTTTGAACCCAAACGAGTTGCGTTGGGTTCGTGACAATGAGGCCTACACTCTCATTCAATTTGAAGTGATTCCGAGCACTTTGAATTTTTGAGAAAAATTTGATCCCCTGGATCAGTAGAGCCCTGTGATATTTCAAAACCAAATGTCACTCGAAATATTTGATATTAATCTTGGTGTGCAAGGTATGGAAGGTATTTGTGAAATCTAGTACTTATTGGCCCCTCTCTTGCCACAGTGTGGTCCATCTCATGTATTGGTCTTCCAACAGGGTAATATTGTTCATTGATCGCATCCACAAAAAAATCCCAAGTGGGATCAACCCTATATATTCCAGACTCCTCCCACCAATGTTTGACATGGGGGAGAGCCTCAAGGAGTGCAAAGGTTATCATTTCCCTGTCCGAAAAATGGTGAATAGAGAAATAACCTTCTAGCATATTTAACCATTTTTCTAGGGTATCCGCATCTATCTGACCTTTAAATATGGAAATATCAAAATCAACTTGTACCTTGAAAGGAGAGGTTCTTCCAAAGTGGTTTTTTGATGAATATGCACCTGTTGATATTGACAGGAGTTGAAGTATGTGGGAAAAATTCTTCATCATTTCGTCCCTCTGTTGCGTGGGAGCTTGCTCAAGAAACAGATTGATAGAATCTTTTGCTCCGTCATTTTTATTTTCTTCTTCCATGGAGGGTTTATTGGGTGTGAGAGAGTGATTTTATTCAAGAGATACAAGATTGAGACCCAAATTTCTATACTTGGACCTTGTCAGGGACATGCACTGAAAAATGATCAAGAGCAGCCTGCTTTGATACCACTGATCCAGATTATTTTCAGCATGAAATGAGATTGGAGATATAATAAAGAAATGTACAGATATGTATTGGATGTCCAAAAATATAACATAAATATATCATAGATGCAACCATAAACACATAGATAGAGTAATACATGATTTCTATTAATGAAAGAAATGTACAAAGACTGTAAAAATACAGAGTGAAAGACTCGCTAGAATGGTGGCATATTATCTCTGATAAGATATGTGATGGCTACTCGCATTGGAAAGAGTATGATTGTTACAATGAGGATCCAAAGGAATTTTTAACATAATTAAAATCCAAAACCCTAACCCCGGAAGATGAAAAGAAAAAAGGTTTGCAGGCCCCGATGGGGGTAGTCGATACGTCAACTTCCTAGGGGCGTAAATTTTGCATACGATCTCTGTTTGGGGTGCTCGATACACCGTTGGAAAGGTATAACTGAGAAGAATGATTTTTTAATTCCCATTTTAATTTCTTCATGGATAATATGGGCCAAAAATACCCCAAAAATGTCATTTAGGGACTCAAAATGACGCCAAAAGTTTGGAACCCGAAAAACTGTCAAAAAACTGCCAATATGGAAAACTATTTTTCAAGCCCATGGAATAGGTGGGTGGCCACCGATATCTATAAATGTGTTGAACCTACACAGAATAGATCTATCTAGAAAATACTACACACATTTGTAGAGAGAAATTGAGAAAGAAGAAGCAAGATAGAAAGAATGGAAGAGTTCTCATTAACCGTATTCCACACTCAAAGAGTGAATAATTTACAATAGATATATGATACATGAGTAAATAATGAGACATAGTGGTGGTTTAGATTGATTTGGAAACACACCATAAGTTACAAGAGTAAACTTCCACCTAGTCTAGTCTCTTAGGCAGTTACGAGAGTGAATTGCCACCTAGATGAGTTAACTAGTCAACTAGTGTTTAGTTAACTGAATGAACAAAGAGTAGTGAGTTGGTGATGATCCCAATGTTTCATGGTGAAAAAACCAATGAAATATATAAACTCAACTCAACTGGTCAAACTGAAGTGTCAACTGAAAGAGAATATTCTCCCCTAAAATATAGGAGACTGGATAATGACTAATAAACAATGAATAACCTTAGGAAAAATAAATCCTAGGTGTGTTTGAAGTAACTCCAACAATATCCACCTGGATCAGACATCTTCCAGGACTCACAGATAGGTTCCATGAGTTGAGGAGGATATATCGAAGCTTTAAAGGCTTCGAGGAGATATGAGACCTCCTGGGAAGATTCCCTTGTTTCAGTGACAGAGGAGGAAGATAGTCATAAGAATTACGATATGGATTTTTCCTTGGTTTTGAGACTAGAAGGGAAGTTAGTGGTGAATTCCAAGTTGATATATAAGATCAAACATGTTGTTGATGTCATTATAGAGATGTACAAAGATTTATTGTGGCTAGAATATTCTCCCAACAAGAGGGAGAATATTATGATGATACACTTGCTCCAGTATCCAGAAGAAGTGTACATAGAGAAACCAAAAGATACATGAGAAAGAGTCTCATTTCTGTAGATTGAAGGAAACTTTGTATGAGCTTAAGTAGGCACCTAAGGAAGGATATGTCAAATAGTTATTTTGATGATATTGAGAATGTTTTCCCTGTTTCTAATAGGGAACAAGAAATGCATTGTTGAGTGCAAGAGAAATATTGCATTAGAGTTCGAGATGAATGACCTTGGTATGATGCATTATTTCTTAGGTATAAATGTGTGGCAAAAAATGGATGAGATTTTCCTGTGCGAAGGAAAATATGTTGTAGATATTATGAAGAGATTTGAAATGATGAATTGTAAAACCATGCCTACACCGATGGTGACGAATACAAATTTATTGAGTGATACATCTTCAGAGATAGTGGATGCCACCATGTATAGATAGATGATTGGTTCATTGATATACTTAACAAACACAATTCTAGAGATATGTTTTTTGGTGAAAACATGGAGTCAGTATATGGTCAAACCTAGATGTTTTCACTTGATTGCAACAAAACATGTGTTGAGGTACCAAAAAGACTGGAAGTGTACATTTGGATGTTGCTTCATTTTGGGATTAGATATGATGTCATGGTTTAGTAGGAAGAATACTAGTGTGTCACTTAGTATGGATGAGGCATAGTATATAGCAACATGTTCAATGAGCAACAAAGAAGTGTGGATTTGGAAGCTTCTTGCAAGATTGTTTGATCTCGAGTTAGAGGCGACTTGTATTCAGTGCGACAACCAGAGTTATGTGAAGTTGTTAGAGAACTCATTGTTTCATGACAAGTCTAAGAATATCGAGATCATGTACAATTATATCAGAGATATGGTTCATAAGGGAGAAATGAAGCTCCAGTATGTCTCTATAGATGAGAATATAGCACATGTGATGAACAAGCTTCTGTCAAGGGTGAATTTTGTGTACTTCAGGGAAAATCCTGGCATGGTCCAGAAGGACATCCCTCGTAAGAGGGAGTGATAATTCACATATGCAATTATTGGGGAAGTAGCATGAAAAGTGTAGAAACAATGAGTGAGCATTTACAGGCACCTTACTAACTATGGTACCAGTCATCATGACCTCGCACAAGGTAAACATAAGTTAATCCTTTGGGGCTGAGGAGTTTCCCATATTTTCAAGATAGAGGGCCAACCTGTGTGGTTGGAGGTGTTTACTATCCTTGGGATAGATGGGTAGTGTGTCCACACTACATCGCCTAACCCTCATGGTAAGATTCTTCTTCATTATGGGTTGGATGTCTGGTGTTCCAACTAGAAGAAATAGCTCTAGGGATAGTTTCCAGATTCTATGTGAACTAGCAAGTTGCAGTTTCCTAGACTCCATTTGAATTGGGTAGTAGAACAATTCTATGTGTGAACTAGCTCAAAATGAATAGTTTCCTATACTCCATTTGGATTAGGTAGTAGCACAGTTCAATGTGTGAACTGACTCAAACTGAATGATTTCCCAGACTCTGTAAGGATTGGGTAGTAGTGCAGTTTAGTGTATACTAGATCAACTGCATATTCTGGATTCTAAGTGAGATGGATGGTTTCCTAGTTCTATGTGAGCTATATGAAATCTCTGTAATGATATAAGGTCTGAGAAGACAATGAGGCATATTTTATTATTACAAGGTATGGTTTGGAGAGAATACTTGTAATCTTGAGTGAAGGAGACTCAGAAGAAAAGAAACAACACTCATTCTTAGAGATAAGACTCCAGGTTCCAAGTTTGATTGATTAAATTGATAATTTTCCATTTCCACATATCAAGTTTGCTAATTTCTACATTACAAGTAAAACTATAGTTGTGACAACAATATTTGAAAGACTTTATTAATGTTAGATTCAATTAATACTTAGTAGAATGTGAGTACTATTGATATAAATGCTTATTTTAATTTTTTGCAAGATAAATTAGCATCTCATCTAGGAGATATTTCTTGTTTTTCTTCCAGTATTATATATACTTAAAGGGAGCCTAATCTTAGAGAGATTCAATGGATTAAATATTTTCATTCAAAAAGCATTCCTCCTCATATTTAGATGGGAGAGAGAGACATCTTCCAGGACTCATAGACATGTTCCATGAGTTGAGGAGGCTAGATTGAAGCTTCAGAGGCTTCAAGGAGATATGACACCTCCTGGGAAGATTCCCTTGTTTAAATGACATAGGAGGAAGCTAATCATAAAGACTGGGATATGGATTTTTCCTTGGTTCCTAGACTAGAAGGAAATTCAATGGTGACTTCCAAGTTTATTTACAAGATCAAACATGTTGATGATGGCACTATGGAGATGTAAAAAGCTTCATTTATGTCTAGAAGATTCTCCCAACAAGAGGGAGAAGATTATGACGACACACTTGCTTCAGTAGCGAGAAGAAGTGTACATAGAATAGCCACAAGATACATGAGAAGGAGTCACGTTTCTGCAAATTGAAGGAAGATTTGTACAGTATTAAGAAGGCACCCAGGGTAGGATATGCTAGACAATTATGCTAGTGTGCCTAAAAATGGTTTCCCTATTTCTAACATGGAACAAGAAATTCATCGTTGAGTGCAAGAGAAAGCTTCCATCAAATTAAGATAAAATACATAGGCATGATGAATTATTTCTTGGGTCTAGAGGTGTGGAATAAATTGGATGAGATTTTATTGTGCCAAGGAAAATATGATGTACATATTCTTAAGATATTCAGAATGATGGATTGTAAAGCCATTCCTACACCGATAGTGATGAATATGAACTTATTGAGTGATACATATTCAAAGACAGTGTATGCCACCATGTATAGACACATTATTGATTAATTGATATACTAATGAAAACAAGGCTAGAGATATGTTTTGCGGTGATCACACTCAATTAATATATGGTCGAACCTAGAGGTGTTCATTTGATTAAAACAAAACTTTTGTTGAGGTACCAAAAAGATTGGAATATTACATTTGGATGTTTCTTAAGTTTAGGATCAACTATGATCTCATGATTTAGTAGGAAGAACACTCGTACAATGCTCAGTATGACTGAGGCAGAGTATATAGAAGCTTGTTTATCTAGTTGTGAAGCAGTGTGGCTTTGGAAGCTGCTTTCATGATTGTTTGATCTCAAGTTAGAGGCGACTTGTATTTGGTGTGACAACTAGAGTTGGGTGAAGTTGTCATAGAACCAGATGTTTCATGACAAGTCCAAGCATATCGATATCATGTACCATTATATCAGAGATATGATGCAGAAGGGAGCAATGAAGCTCCAATATATCTCTATAGATGTGAAGATAGCATATGTTTTGACCAAGCCTCTGTCAAGGGTGAAGTTTGTGTACTTAGGGGACAAGATTGGAATGGTCCAAAAGGATGTCCCTCATAAGAGGCAGTGATGAGTCACATATGCGATTATTGGAGAATTATATTGTAGAGTGTGGTAGTAGAAAGTGGTAATTTATAGGAATGTTACTGACTATGGAACTAGTTAGTATGACCTTGCACATGGTCATCATATGTCGAGCCTTTGGGGTTGTCGAGTTTCCCAATTTTTCAAGCTTAAGGGCCAACCTGTGTGGTTGGAGGTGTTTACTATCCTTGGGCTATATGGGTAGTGTGTGCACACTACATCACCTAACCCTCGTGGTTATATGTAATATTCCAGATATAAAATAGTATGAAGACCATAAATATTTTAGCTAGAAATGGCAGAGAAACAGTGATATAATCAAAACAATACCATAATAATACTATAATAACACCAAAAAGCGCACTTTGATTAGTAATAGCAATCTTCACTTTCTTCTTCAAGGGGGAAACCTCCAACAGAGAAGAGCTCTATTATAATAATATCCAAGAAAAAACTTCTCATACCCTCTATTCCTATTTATACTAAATATGTTTATCCAAAAGAACAATCTAGAGGAAGATCCTTCTAGAATCAAAATATTCTATTAGGTCTTCTTACATTTGACTTATTCTTCCTATTTTTATGCCTTATTAGTATTGGAATTTATTACATGGAAATATATTGTTCTACCTATGTGATGGGTTAGGGAGATTAGGTTCCTAATATGTAGCCCCCCTTAAAAATAGCCTTGTCCTCAAGGCTTGAAATGAGGAAATTGTTGCAGAATGGTAGTTGGTTCCCAAGTGGCATACATTAGAGTTGTATCTTTCCACTGGACTAACACTTCCTTGATGGTGCACTAATGCATACGACGCTCCCGCGGGTCTAAAACAACTTGTGGTTGTAACCAGATGGATCCTTCTTCATCCAACTTAGGAAGGTTGGTTTGAGTTTGGCATTGAGTTCCAATCACCTTCAGGATTCTTTAAGAAGGAACCATGAAAAATAGGATGGAGCTTAGAATGACTCAGAAAAGATAATTGATAGGCCACCTATCCCACACACTTGACAATGGTATAAGGACCATAAAATTTGGGCGCTAGTTTATGACAATGGTCAACCTTGAGGGAATTTTTATTATAAGGTTGTAGTCTAAGAAACACCTGGTCTCCTTCTGCAAATTGATGTTCATAGCGACCTTGATCTGCCTATTTCTTCATGCGATTTTGGTCCATGACCAAATTTTTTTTGAGGGTATGAAGAATAGCTTCTTGAGCTATATGCATTTGGTCAACCTACTTGACCTTTGAGACACCTGGAAGGTATGAGAGAACTGAAGGTAGATTTTTTCCATATACTGCTTCAAAAGGAGTCATGCAGGTAGTTGTATGGTATGAAGTGTTGTACCACCATTCATCTAGTGGTAACCATTGCGCCCATTGATTTTTCCTTTCCAATGCAAAACACCTCAAATATGTTTCCAAAAACTTGTTGACAACTTCATTTTGACCATCAATTTGGGGATGACAATATTTGTTGAGATGCAATTGGGTGCCTTGTAGCTTGAACAATTCTTGCCAAAAATTGCTAGTGAAAGTGGGGTCTCGATCATAAACAATAGAATGAGGCATGCCATGAAGCTTGAAGACCTGATCCATGAAAGGTTGAGCCACAATGGAGGTTGTAAATGGGTGTTGAAGAGCCCAAAAATGAGCATACTTGGAAATATGATCAACTACCACCATGATGACTGATTTATTTCTCGATTTAGGAAAACCCGCAATAAAATCCATAGAGATATCCCTCCAAATAGAAAGTGGAATCAAAATAATTTGTAGTGTGCCATGAGATTTGACTATTTCTCCCTTTTTTCATTGACAAACATCACATTCTACCACAAAATTGTGAATGTCATGTTTCATACCATCCCAGAAAAAGAATGTTTGACCCTGTCATAGGTTTTGGTAAACTTTGAGTGCCAAAATGTGGGTGCAACATGAATCTCAAAAAGTACCGTGGATTTAAGTTGTGACCTTTTAATTAAATACAAACAACCTTTGTAGCGAAGATCATCATTGTACCAAGAGTACCCTGGGGAAACTGGAGAATTGGCTTGTAATTGCTGGATCAGATGAAATATTTTGGGATCGTGTAGCCATTCCTCGCAAACATATTGGAGCCAATCTAGTACAATGAAGGAGAGGGAAAAAAGGGACCCTTCATCTTCATATTTTCTTGAAAGTTCATTAGCAACCACATTGGCTTTTCCTTTCTTGTGAATGATCTCATAATCATATCCAAAGAGCTTAGTCACCCATTTTTGTTGCTCCAGGGAGGAAGGTTGTTCTTCCAGAAAATACTTGAGGCTTTGGTGATATGTATTAATTTGGAAGCGTTGCACAAATAGATAAGGGCTCGAAAGACCCACTACATGCAAAATATCCAACATTTCCTTTTCATATATTGATTTTCCCAAATTTCACTTTGACAGTTGTTTGTTGCTAAAGGCCAAAGGCCGAACCTCTTACATAAGGATTGCGCCAATTCCTTTCTCGGAAGCATCACATTCCAGGACAAAGGTGTTTGTGAAATCAGGAAGGGATAGGACTGGAGTGGTGTGCATGACCACCTTCAAGGTTTTAAAGGCTTGAGAAGCTGCGAGAGTCCAAGTGAAAGAATTCATTTTAAGGAGAACAGTGAGAGGTAAAATAATATTTCCATAATTCTTAACAAACTTGTGATAATAGCATGTTAAACCCAAAAATCCACAAAAGATTTTGAGATTCTTTTGGCGATTCCAATCCTTCATAGCTTCAATATATTTAGGATACACCCTGACACGCTCCTTTCCCATAAGATGAACCAAGTACTTGACTTCCGAGGCTCCAAAAGTACATTTAGATTGTTTGAGGAAAATTTCATGCTGAGAGAGTAGATATAGAAATCGATCTGGATGAGCAAGATGGTATATCTAGGTTTTAGTATAGATGAGGATATCATCAAATAAAACTAAGAAAAAATGACAGAGAAAAGGATGAAGGACATGATTCATGAGGCTTTGGAAAGTGGATGGAGAATTACACAAGCAAAAGGGCATGACCAAAAAATCATAGTGGCCCTCATGTGTTTGAAATGTAGTCTTAGGATTTTTGGCCTCGTTCATACGTATCTGTTGGTATCCATAATGAAGATCATGTTTAGTAAAGAAATGAGCAACACTCAATTCATCCAAGAGGTCATCAATGACAAGAATGGGAAATTTGTCTTTAATGGTGAGTTTGTTTAGGGCACGGAAGTCAAGAAACATGCACAAAGAACCTTATTTCTCAAGGACCATGACCACATGAGAAGAGTAGGGGCTCATACTACAACGGATAACGCCTCCGGTGAGAAATTATTGAACAATTTTCTCAATTTCATTTTTCTGGGAAAAGGGATGACGATAGGGACGAATATTGGGAGGAAGGATGTTGAGGACAATGGGAATGGAATGATCATGAACACCACGTAAAGGAGGAAATCCTTGGGGAGTTGAAAAAACAACTTGATTTTTGGAGAGCATGGTTTGAGGACCTGTGGCACAAAGGGTGTCTCAGTGTCTTGAATGGCATGGAGTTGTGCAATAATTCCAGAATGACCTTTTTTTAGCATATTTTCCATCCGATGGGAACTGATGATCTCTGGGGAACCGAAGTTGATTCCTTGGAACTTATATTGTTGGCCCTACGAAACTTATATTGTTGGCCCTCCTAGTGGAATTGCATGGTTAATTCCTTAAAATACATGAGAATGGGACCCAAATTACTTAGCCATTTTGCACCCAACACAATGTCACAACTGCCCATGTCGATAGAAAAAATATGAGATTTCATGTGTTACTGATTGTTGATGGGTCTTAAATCCCTTTGGTTCAACAACAGGAACCAAACCCGCCACCAAGGCCCAAGTAGACTCTGCAGTGTTTAATAGTGGAATGGTTCTCCAGATCTTGCGATCTGATCAATTTAATTGATGGGATTTATGTTTTCTAGTGAAGGAATCTCCTTAAGTTCATACTTTCTCTTTTTGTATTTTCTCTTAGGTGGGACTAGTATAAGATGTAAGCCAGAATAAACCAACTTGGAAACAAACAGGATTAAGTTTAACTACTAGAGAAGAGGCTGAGTGTTGTCCCTTGACCAAGTTTTGAGGATTCTTGGTCATGTTTGACCTAATTTTGAGACTTCGATAGGCTGTTGAAGCCGGAGCATAAGATGAAGTGGAGATTGCAGGATCTCAGCCCCTTTTAAATCCATTTTTGGGATTCAGGATTATGTAATGGGTATGGGAATGTCGACCCACAGGCTTACCCATGCTTAGGCTTATTTTGTAATGTATAAATAGAGGGATAGGAAATGTAAGAAGAGGCAGTTGCAAGTCGTACTAAGTGATAGAATTGGATCTATGTGATCAAGAGTTGTAAGTGCTTTGTGCATACTTTGTGAGACTTGCAGAGATAAGTGCAAGTGGTTGTAATAGACTGTGAAAGGCTTTGTGTTGTAACACAAGGAAGGAGGATCTAGTGAGATGCGTAGATCTCCTGTCCTCTGCGGAGTGGGACTTGGATGCTTTGTGCCTGTAAGAAGCTTGACAAAAAATAATAAAGAAGATAAGAGTTGGTGGGTGTAGCCCCAGGGTGGTGGTGAACCACGTACATGTTGTGTTTCTATGCTTTGTGTGATCTCTTGATGTGTTTATGTGTTTAATTTCTTAGTGTTTTAATATAGATGAATGATTTGTTGATGCTTAGTGCTTAATAATTTGGATGGATGTTATATATAAATTATGAACATGTGATTAGTGCTTGAATATGCTAATAACTGATCTGTTTCATCGTGATAAGTGATTCTAGATGCTAGATCTGGTGGAATACTATGATGCTCTGTAATTAGGGTTTAATTGCACGGTAACTAAGATATGAATATTGATGAATGTTAAATGTTGAGTGCTCTGTTAAGCATTAGAATCACATGTCTGTGTCCCAGCTAAGGTTGCAAACATCTGAGTCCTGCAACCACCCCTGTCTCTACCTCAGGTGAGACTTCATATGCTTTATAGGTGTTTCTGAAAGGGCCAGTAGTTAGGGTTTTGTTGGTGCATTTTTCTAGCTTTGAACACTGGGTCTGCCCCTATGCCAACAAATGGTTCCATTGTTGGGATATGAAACTATGATTGCTAGGAACTGAGGAAAAAAAGAAGCTTTGTGCGAAGATCTTACCTAAAATTGTGAAATCTCTGTGTGTAGATTTGTCGCTCTAGTGTGCAGTATTCTACTCGATCTGTGAAGCTTTGTGCTAAGAAAATAAGTATGATCTGAAGAAAAGAGGTAAGATTTGAACGCTTTGTGCTCTGATAGAGGTAAGAATAGTGAAACGTTTTAGATCTAAAAGCTTTGTTCTCTGTTGAAGATAAGATTAGTGGAAATTTTGTTTCTAAAGTATGGGTCTAGGTATGTTTGATAATATCTATCCTAGCTTGAAAACTAGGGCACTGATGGAAGAAAGAAGATTTGATATGAGTAGATCTGATAAGAATAGTGAAAGATATGTTATACCTATGCATAGAGAGAATATTTGGACTAAAAAATGGATGTAGGATCCTAGAAATAATTTTTTGTAGGTTAGCTACCATGATACTATTGTGCAGTATAGGAAAGACTGGGGATCATTTAAGAGAAAGATAGGATTAAATCTTTGTTACAGTTACAAGAAACTAGGACATATTGATAAGGAATTCATTGGAAGAAGACCGAGTTTCCTCTGTTGAAAATCTATGGACCATGAAGTTTTGGATTTCCCTAGAATGATTTATAAGGTTGAAAAGATGAATATGAGACAAGAAGACCACGAGAAAGGTCAAGAAACTGAAACCATGACAAAACCCCATAAAGAATCAGAAAATGTATTGCTACAAATGAAAGAAACTTTGAATGACCACCGAAAAATCATCTTATCAGAGATATTCAAAGAAAAATAACACATTGAAGTAAGAATAGGAGACTTCGACATTGACTGTGTTCTGGATGAAGAAACACAGATAAATATTATGAAAAAATGAACTTAGGAAATTCTAGGTGTTAGCGCCAATTATTGCAAGGGGGTGTTTCTCTCCGATTTAAAGTCCTTGGTGCAAATGCGTATAAATGGGGTTTAAAAACCCATCAAATGCATTTTATTCAAAGGTCGCAATCATGAGCACCAAGCGCAACACACAAAAGGAGTCCATTTCGGGCTTAAAATCAAGCGAGCGGGCATTTTGTTTTCAACGACGAGGATCCATAGATGAAATAGATCGATGGTCATCGCGTAAGCTTGAGTCGTGGAGTTTCATGAGGTTTAGCGCATGGGCTCATCTCTTGTGTCCAAAGTCACGAAATGATCATTCGTGATTTCGGTTACATGGCGACTAATCAGGCTCGGTCGACATTTCGGCTACAGGGACTTCAAAAGACGGGGGGTCTCTCTTCCACTACATCGGGAAACCTCGAAACGCGAAATGTGAGAAGTTGTTTCGGCATTTTAGCTACCAAAACTTCAAAAGACAGGGGGTCTCTCTTCCATTGCATCGGGAAACCCCGAAATGTGAAATGCAAAAATCCGTTTCAGCATTTTGGCTATCGAAACTTCAAAAGACAGGGGGTCTCTCTTCCACTACATCAGGAAACCCCGAAATGCAAAATGTGAAAATCCATTTCGGCATTTCGGCTACCGAAACTTCAAAAGGTAGGGGGTCTCTCTTCCACTGCATCGGGAAACCCCAAAATGTGAAATGTGAAAAGTTGTTTTGGCATTTTGGTTAAAGGAACTTCAAAAGACAGGGGGTCTCTCTTCCATTGCATCGGGAAACCCCAAAACTCGAAATGTGAAAAGTCGTTTCAACATTTTGACTATCGGAACTTCAAAAGACAAGGGGTCTCTCTTCCACTGCATTAGGAAACCCAAAAACATGAAATGAAAAAAAGCGCCTTCAAAGATAGGCTCAAGGTCATGGCTCGTGGTCACTTGAGGTGACAGAAAGAGTTGCGCAAAGGGCTAAAGCATCGGGTTTAGCTACAGGTGGCATCACCGCATTCTCCAGGTGCTAATTCAACTCGGCCTCGATCCTGATCCTTGCTAGAGGTAAATAAAGGTAGGAGGAGGTGGTTGAAACCTTGCCTCACTCCTTAAATGTAAGACATGGAGGTTCTAGCAGGAAGTCTACCCAAGATCATCCTGTATGTAGGTTTTCCTAAAGGATCCATGCCGATCTAATATCCTCATCTGACCAGAGGAGCCTGCACATGCTAATTTGGACTTTAATGTCTTAACTACCTTCCTGCTACCAAGGTGGCGAATTTCTCTGAGTATATATACTCAGATTTTGTATTTTTGTAATGATGGATGGTAGAGAATAGCTCCCGACTGTAATGTTTTAATGAAGCACTGGTTTTCCTGGCTATGTATCCGCATATGAAATTTTCTTGTTCAATGTAAGGCAGTTCTCTTTTTCATTTGGTTTCGATCTCATACTAAAATGGTTCATGATTGAATGATTCACATGAATCGTCATGATTGTGTTATGATAAAGGATTTATTATCACATTGTTATGTTCTTTTAGTGTTTTTTCTTTTGAATATAAGAAGTTTTTGTGTTAAAAGTTTTCTTCTATAGGCCATTGGAAGCTCGATGCCTACAACAAACCTTCGCATTTCCCCACACAAGTCTTGCTCCTACTCATCCAAATTACAAATTACTATCTAAAGTTGAACAAAGACCTCATCTGATTGTGCATGCCTGACCTAGTTTCTAAGTTAGAACGATATTGTTCCGAGTTTACTTCCATTCATCACCCTTTATCAACAAATAGTGACATAAACTGATGGGCTTCAAGCTTACTCTTGTTGCAATCCAGGAGTGACTTATGTTGCCAACATTTATGGCGTCGTTGTCGAGGACGATGTTGAAAATGTTCCCTGGGATTGAACGAATTCGAGCCTCTAATTCTGAAGGTGCATCAGGCATCAGAGCCCTACGAGATTGCTACTGTGCACCTGGTGACTCCATTGTGCCGACTCCGCTATGGCGAACTTGTTGTTTTAGTTGTGGCTTCTAGAGGTAGACACACATGGTCCCATCCACAACTACCTCTAGCTACACCTGAAGTTGATCCAGAGGAGATTATTAGAAAAGGAAAGGCCTCTAAAGGAGAAACTTCCACCATTGAACAAGGTAATTTTCCATCTCCTTCTATAGGAACTCCATTTTCTTCTTCTCATCTTCCTAGCAGACCTTTTTCTGAAGTTTCCTGTTTCCAAAATTTTGGAAGTGTTCCTACTAATTTTTCCCCTCCTGGTCTGGGATTGGAGGAAGAAATCCTTGTTACTCCCCTCTCCCCTTCAGTTGTACCTTGGCGTAGACCCAATACCACAGAATATTTCCCCACCCCTAGCTTTACCACCTGTCCTCTTATTATTGTTGTTGCTAATACACAAAGAGAAGCATATGCTAACTCAAGCCCCTTAGCCTTCTCTCTGAATCCTCCATTGTTCCCCCTTCCACTTGGAATCTCATCTCCAGTATCCCCTGTTCGAGCTCCTTCTCCTCCGAGTTCTCCTCCACCTAATATTCTAATGGCAGGAGAAAATCCCCCTATGACTAGAATGGAGGCTATAATAGCTTCTAGGTATGCTCCCCTTTTGTTACCTCAGCCTCTCAATGCCCTTCCAGCAGATGGATAACTTAAGTATTTTCCCACGTTTACAAGCGAAGGGGACATAGCTACAGAAGAACACATTGAAGCCTTTTACAGTTTTACAAATGATCATGTTATCATGCATGCAGATGTATGGATGAGGATTTTTATCCATAGCCTTGAAGGCGAGGCTAGAAAGTGGTTTAGGGCCCTGCCTCCTGGATCTATCAATGGAATTGAGGTTCTGGATAATGCCTTTTTGTGATAGTGGGGAGACAAAAAATACTTCATGTATTACATGATAGAGTACAAGTCTTTGAAGAGAAAGGAAGGAGATTCTATCTCTGATTTCTCCAAGAGATTCAATAAAATGTACAATAAGATCCCCGCTGAAATAAATCCCTTTGAATCCTCTACCAAAATCACTTATGCTAGCACTTTTGATCCCAATTTCTACCTCCTTTTGAGGGAAAGGAGAGAACCTACTCTGGCTCACATGCAAGATGCATCCGTGGAAGTAGAATCTAACATATTGGTTATTGACCAACTCAGGAATAAGGCTGATAGAGACATATCTATAAAGAGACATGAAGCCTCCCCATCAAATTCCTCTCCCCGTCCCCTTCAGATGGACGAGGTAACTAAAGTGCTAAAGTCTCTTTCAGCTAGAATGGAAAGTGTTGAAGGAAAATCTCCCTGTGGAAAGGTAGATCTCCTCAAAGAGATACACTCTTAACTCTAAGACAGAAAGTGCTTATCATGGTCACTGACTTCCTTTTAGGTCTACAAAAACTAATGCATGAAGAGGAAGGAGGAAAGACGTACCTTTTACTAGTGTTTGTCCCTGCATGCTCCAAGTTGAGCTCCAATCTTTCACTCCTCGATGGATCCTGTAGAAAAACAAAGTACAACCACTTCCTACTCTATCAATATTAGTCCGAAACAGATATATCTACTCAAGATACAAATTCATGTTAGATTGAACACGAATTAGAAATAAACAGGCCAAGCAGAATATATTAATGAGGAAAAAAAATTACTTACAACTGTAGATGGAATACGACAGTTCTGCCATGTCCTCCTTGTCTAACCCTTGCTCAAAAGATCCACGGTCTAAATGATGATAGATTCACTAATTAACCTCCACTTCACTATGTATAATTCATGAGATCATAAGTTTGGTATGATTCTCCCCCCATCTCCCCTTTCACCATGAGGAATCTTGATTATATAGCCTTGGAGAGGCTCAACAACTTGAGATATATTTTGGGTGAGTTGAGGATTTTCCTCCTTCAGTTAGGGATCTTCCCTAAGATCATGGCTTGATTGAGGATTCAAATCCAATTGCCTTCTAAGAATGAAAAGATCCTTCCCCCATTCTTCTCAACAAATCAACTGCTGCCCAGACTAGGTAGTGCTCCCTCAAAAGGGCACTCAGAGAGTTATAACGCTCCCTAGTAATGTATAGGGGACCTCCAACACTCCTGAGGGTAGAAGGGCTCCTGAAAAAGAGAAAAGGAGTGTAATAACACTCCCTGATAGCTTATAGGGGGGTGCCAGCACTCCTGAGAGAGGTATAGGGGAGAGCTCCCCTCCAAAAACTCATCTTTTTGGGTACTTTTAGATGGCAAGAGGTTCATAAGCCTGTTGACTCATTTCTCTTCTTCCAAATCAGATGTTTGAGGTGTTTCAAGTGTCCTTCTCATGTCATTATAAGAATGACATAGGCATCATGGAAGTATGATTTCTTTGACACTTGCGACACTTGTGAGAAAAATGTGACACTTGCGACACTTATAATGACGACACTTGCGACACTATCGAAGTGAGTAATTTCGATGTGTAATAGAAAGGTGGGAGTTAGAAGGGAAGCCCATGTACATAAATCCCCAAAATACTGATAACAGAGGCTTCAGGAGGCCTAGCAACAATGTGACACAGACTTTTCCAAGGGAACAAAGGATCAAAGATAGATATGAATAAAGGATTCAAACCCCTCTCCAAAATAACCTAGTTGATCATGAGGAAGAAGAGGAGATAGATGAGCTCAACCCTGAAATTCACTATATTGAAAACACTTCCCCTTTACCCCATTTGACTCAATCTGCATATGAAGGATCCCTTATGAACATTCAAATAAATGAGTTGGGTAAAGGGGTAAAGGCCAACAACACTCCTAATAGATATCATCTCAGGTCAAAGAAGAAAGAAGGGAATTTTGATAGCCAGGATCAACCCCTCATAGCGGAAAGGCTTGCTAAACCTGCAACAATCACTACTAAAGAAAAGAAAACTCAAAATACTTCACCAACAACCAAAGAACCTGTCTCTGAGGTAAGGGAACATCCTAAGCCTCTTTTCTCTTTTAGTTTTGAGCACGAAATTCAAAAGATTAGAATTCCCGTACCCTTCTTAGAACTAGTTAAAAATGAATATTTCAAAAGGTCCCTCTCCAAATTGCTACAATTTGAGTCCCCCCAGCCTTCCACAAACTCAATAAATATTCAAGATGAAAATCCAGCAGTCGTTCTAGGTCCTATGGTAGAAGACAAAGATGATTCATCCCCTCCCTTCTACACATCCCTAAGCATACATGATAAGGTGTTTCATAATTTCCTCGTGGATTCAGGAGCTTCCCACAACCCTATGCCCAAAATAGTCATGGAAGAATTGGGACTGGAATTGACAAAGGCATATCACAATTTGTACTCTTTTGATTCAAGGAAGGTGCAATGCCTTGGAGTCATCAAAGACTTGGTGTTCTCTTTATTTTAGCTACCAATGAAGAGTGTGGTCATGGACATTGTAGTAGCTGATGTTCCCCCCAAGTTCGGCATGTTGTTGTCAAGATCTTGGATTAAAAATCTTGGAGGAACATTATAGATGGATCTCACATATGCCACCATTATAGTCTTTGGAGGGAAACACAGGAGGTTGTACAAAGAAGCTCAGGTGGCCTACATTGTTAGTGATGAAGTAGACCCCACCAATCATCCTATCTTTGCACTTGACACTGACTTGGGGTCTAGTTTATTGCAGCTCACTAATACTCCTAAAGCCCCTTTTCAAATCAGAAAGCAACCCATATTTAATCACGAGATACCTCGTCCAACCACCTCTATTTGGAAGATGTTCTTTGACGGAGCTTCTTCTAGCGAAGGCACTGGCACTGGAGTGGTTTTTGTGTCACCTTGTCAGAAAACCATATCCCTATCATACAATCTAGAATTTGAAGCTACCAATAATGTGGCAGAATATGAAGCTCCTATTCTGGGTTTAAGGGTTGCAAAAGAAATGGGAATTGAGGAGGTAGCAGTGTTCGAAGATGCTGAGTTGATAATCTAGCAACTTATAAATTCTTATCAGGCTAAGCATCCTCAACTCAGGAGTTACAAAAATAAGGTGTGGGACCTGATTGATAATTTCTTCTCAGCTTTCAACATTTCTTTTATTCCAAGGGAGGAAAATACTTTGGTTGATTCCTTAGTTGTCTTAGCTAGTCTGTTCAGGATCCCTCTGCCACCTAAGATCAAATATGATGTTGAGATAAGATATAGGCCATATGTTTCAGACAATATCAAGCATTGGAAGGTATTCGAAGACGATCTTGAAATCAAAAAATTTCTTCAATCTGCCAATGAATTTTCTACATTACACATTTATTAGGATCCTGATCTCGAAAGTCACCCTCACCCTGAGATATTTTTAAATAAAATTGATAATCACAATATTATTCATTTTCCTAGCAATCACATTCTGAAGGGACTAGTCCCTTTAGAAATACTGTTTGATGGAAATGATGTGGCAGTAAAGGGTAGGGTTTCAAATGGAAATGTTGATACAGCAGAGTGCAACATTGGCACACAGGAGGAGCCTAAGTTCATCAAGTTGTCAAGCAATTTGACCAAAGAGCAGAGGGGAGAATATACCAAGTGATTAAGATAATTTGTTGATGTGTTTGCATGGACCTATGAAGACCTCAAGACATATGACACATCTATCATTGAACACAAGATCCCACTGAAGGAATATGCTAAGCCATTTAGGCAGAAGATAAGATAGATAAATCCCATGTTGTTTCATGTCATGGAGAGAGAAGTGAAGAAGTTGTTAGATTCCCAAATCATTGTCCCCTTGAGATATTCTAAGTGGGTGGCCAATTTGGTCCCGGTGAGGAAGAAAAGTGGAGAAATCAGGCTCTGTGTTGATTTCAGGAACCTGAACAGGAGCTCAAATAAAGAAAACTATCCCTTGCTCCACATGGAACACATATTGCAGAGGGTAATTGGTGCATCTAGGATATCCATGATTGATGGTTTTTCTGGCTATAATCATATATCAGTCATGCCTGAGGATAGAGAAAACAAAACCTTCACCACTCCTTGGGGCACATTCATGTATGCCAAAATGCCTTTTGGATTAATGAATGCAGGAGCAACATTTCAGCGATCCATGGACATAGCCTTCATCGGGGATAATGATCAATTTGTGGTGATCTATCTGGATGACATCACAGTCTTCTCCAGGTCTCATATAGAGAACTGTTGTCACTTGAGGAAATTTTTCTTGAAATTCCGGAAGTTTGGCCTTTCCTTAAATCCCAAGAAATCTTTGTTTGCTATGAAGGAGGGGAAGTTGTTAGGCCATATAGTATTAGTAGAGGGAGTGATAATTGATCCTAGCAGGGTAGAGGCAATTTAGACCCTGTCACTTCCCAGGTCTAGAAAGGAAGTTCAAGCTTTTTTAGGGAAGATTAACTTTCTGAGGAGGATCGTCTCAAATTTTGCCAAGTTGGTGAAACACATCACATCCATGCTCAGAAAGGGAAATGAAGTAAAATCGATTGTTGAACTCGGGGAATCTTTTTTCCAAATAAAAAAGGCATTGACTGAGGCACCTGTGTTGATCATTCCTGATTATTCCAAGGATTTCCTAGTTTTTTCTTTTTCTTCTTTTGATACAGTAGCAGTGGTCTTATTGTAGAAAAATGAGGAAGGGCGAGAGCAACCCATTTCCTTCTTCAGTAAGGCATTAAGAGATGCATAAATCAGGTATGAGATCATGGATAAGCAGGCTTATGCCTTGGTGAAATCTCTCAAAGATTTCAGAGTCTACGTCTTGCACTCAAGAGTGACTGCATACATTCCTTCAGCCTCTGTGAAAGACATCCTTATACATCCTGACATAGATGGGAGAAGAGGTAAATGGATTGTCGAGATCCTTGAGTTTGACTTGTAGATAAAGCCCACCAAGTTGGTTAAAGGGCAAGGTTTAGCCAAGCTGCTGGCTGAATCCAATTGCAAGGCCTTGGGGGTTAGCTTCATCAATGCTTGCTCAGAAAATCAGCAAGCTGAGTCATCCAACAAAAGCTATCAGGGTGACTTATCACTAGCAGAATGCACCTGGTACAGAGACATTTTATACTTTATGTAAGAGTTGAAGCCTCCTAATGGAATGGGAAAAAGAAAGACAAGAGATTTAAAGCTCAAGGCGGTCAGATATTTCCTTATTGACCAAGTCTTGTATTGGAGAAACCCTCTATGGGTGTTTCTGAGGTGTCTGAACCCACAGGAAGCCTAGAAAGTTATGTTTGATTTCCATGGTGGCCTTTATGGAGGGCATCATTTCTGGAAGACCACAACTCACAAAATTTTTAGGGCTGGGTACTACTGGCCCACCTTATTCACTAATGTCCGCAGAGAAGTAAGATCTTGCATCAAATGCCAAAGGTTCTCAGGAAAGCAGCAGCTCAAATATCTGCCACTAAATCCTGTAGTAGCTTCAACACCATTTCAATAGTGGGGGTTGGACTTCATTGGAGAAATTCATCCTCCTTCAAGTGGCCAACAAAAATGGATCCTGACTGCAATAGACTATTTCACCAAGTGGATAGAAGCCGCCCCCACCAGGAGTGCTTCACACAAGGTAATTATCAGCTTCCTGGAGGATATCATAGCTAGATTTGGCTGTCCCAATAGAATTGTCACTGATAATGTTTCTTCTTTCAAGTCTGAGCCTCTGGTTGAGTTTTGTGAATAGTTCGATATTTCACTAATTCACTCCACTCTATATTATCCTCAAGGAAATGGCCTGGTAGAATCTTCCAATAAAATTCTAATCAAACTCATTAAAAGATTATTGGAAGACAATAAGAGGGCCTGGGATTTAAAGCTCAAATTCTCTCTATGGGTCGATCGAGTGACAACAAAGAGGTCCCTGGGCACCTCACCTTTTCAACTGGTGTATGGGATGGAGGCTGCGTTTCCCACTCATCTCACTTTACCTGTAGCGAAATTCTTTCAAGATCATGAAGGAGAGCTAGACCATATGGTCAGAAGAATTCATCAAGTGGTGGAAGTGCAATAGGTTAGGGAGTAGGTAATGGACATAGTTCATAGTCATTAGTAGAAGATCAAGCAGGCCTTTGACAGGAAGTTCAGGAAGGAGGAATTCGAGCTGGGAGATTTGGTGCTTAAGTGGGATGCACCCAAGCAGGATAGGGGAAACACAACAAGTTTGATGCCCTATGGATCGGGCCCTTCAAAATATCTGAAGTATTATTAAATAACACGTACAGGTTGTAGGATTTGGAGGGTGAAGAATTTTTTAGCGGCCCAGTAAATGGGCATTTCCTGAATAAATGTTTTGTTTGAGCCTTAGACGACTCCTCTGGTTTTGTAAATATTGTTTTTCTGTTTATTTTCGAATTAATAAATGACTCCATAGCCCAGCAGAAGGCAACTGGAACTGCAGAAGGAGTTCTTAGAGCATTGCAGGGATGACTCTATCCCCCATGGATCCTAATGTTAGCACCAATTCTTTCAAGGAGGTGTTTCTCTCTGATTTGAGGTGCTTGGTGTAAATGAGTAGAAATGGGGTTTAAAAACCCATCAAATGTGTTTTATTCAAAGGCCACAATCATGAGAGTCAAGTGCAACACATAGAAGGAGTCCATTTCGGGCTTAAAATCAAGCGAGCGGGCATTTTGTTTTCAACAGTGAGGATCCATAGATGGAATAGATCGATGGTCATTGGGTAAGCTTGAGTCATGGAGTTGCACGAGGTCTAGCACATGGGCTCATCTCTTGTGGCCAAAGTCATGAAATGATTGTTTGCGATTTTGGCTACATGGTGCCTGATCAGGATTGGTCGGCATTTCAGATGTTGGGACTTCAAAAGACAAGGGATCTCTGTTCCATTGCATCGGGAAACCCTGAAACACGAAATGCGAGAAGCCGTTTCAACATTTCGGCTATTGGAACTTCAAAAGACAAGGGGTCTCTCTTCCACTGCATCAGAAAACCCCGAAACGTGAAATGTGGAAAGTTTTTTCGTCATTTCGGCTACCAGAACTTCAAAAGATAGGGGGTCTCTCTTCCACTGCATCGGGAAACCCCGAAACGCGAAGTGTGAAAAGTCGTTTTGGCATTTTGGCTACTGAAACTTCAAAAGATAGGGGGTCTCTCTTCCACTGCATCAGGAAACCCCAAAATGCGAAATGCAAAAATCCGTTCAGCATTTCGGTTGTTGAAACTTCAAAAGATAGGGGGCCTCTCTTCCACTGCATCGGGAAACCTCGAAATGCAAAATGAAAAAATCCATTTCGGCATTTCATCTACTGGAAATTCAAAAGACAAGTGGTCTCTCTTCCACTGCATTGGGAAACCTCGAAACACGAAATGAAAAAAATCACCTTTGAAGATAGGCACAGGGTCACGACCCGTGGTCACTTGAGGTGACAGAAAGAGCTACGCAAAGGGCCAAAGCACCAGGTTTAGCTGCAGGAGGCATCATCACAATCTACAGGTGCCAATTCAACTCGGCCTCAATCCTGATCGTTGCTAGAGGTAAATAAAGGTACGAGGAGGTGGTTGAAACCTCACCTCACTCCTTAAATGTAAGACATGGAGGTTATGGCAGGCAATTTTCCCAAGATCGTCCTGTGTGTAGGTTTTCCTAAAGGAGCCATTCTGATCTAATGTCCTCATTTGACCAGAGGAGCCTGAACACACTAATTTGGACTTTAATGTCTCAACTACCTTCCTGTTGCCAAGGTGGCGAATTTCTCTGAGTATATATACTCAATTTTTGTATTTTTGTAATGATGGATGGTAGAGTAGAGCTCCCGACTGTAATGTTTTCATGAAGCACTGGTTTTCCTAGCTATGTATCCATGTATGAAATTTTCTTGTTCAATGTAAGGCAATTCTCTTTTTCATCTAGTTATGACTCATGATTGAATGATTCACATGAATTGACGTGATTGTATTATGATAAAGGATTTATTATCACACTGTAATGTTTTTTTAGTGTTTCTTATTTTGAATATAAGAATTTCTTGTGTTCAAAGGTTTCTTCTACAGGTTGTTGGAAGCTCGATGCCTACAGCAGCCCTTTGCATTTCCTCACAAAAGTCTTTTTCCTACTCACCCTTATTACACCTTACTGTCTGAAGTTGAACCAAGACCTCATCTGCTTGTGCATGCCTGGCCTAGTTTCTCAGTTAGAACGATATTCTTCTGAGTTTAATTCCATTCATCACCCTTTATCAACAAATAGTGACATGAAATGATGGGCTTCAGGCTTATTCCTGCTACAATCCAGGAGTGACTTCTATCGCCAACACTAGGAAATATTGCTATGATTCATTCATTGGGAGGAATAGGGTTATTTAGAGGAAAGTTGATAAACCTATGTGGAAAGATCACCCAAATATCTATGAATGCCAATGGAACTTTGACATACGAAGGATTTGAAGTTGTTAGATTTATTGAGACCAACGCTCCATTTGATATGTTACTAGGAAAACCTTGGATTGAAGGAGATCAGTCCAGAAGAAAAGAAGAAGAAAAATTAGAGTAGAAGAAGCAAGAGTTGAAATATTTCATGACTAGGAGGATTGCACAGCTGATTGAAGAATAGGAGAACAGATCGAAGCTACTTAGGACTATATTCTTGGATGTCGAAGTAGGAAGAACAAAAGAAGTCCTGCAAAAGAATGAAGTACGTATTCCAGATAGAGATGAAGTATTACCCATGATTTCTAGGAAAGAATCTCAACAAAGTGAAGTTACTCTGCCAAAAGAAGATAAGAGTCAGAATGGAAAAAGGAATTTTGAGACAAAGGTCACCAGAAAGAAATCTAGAAAACTAAGTAAGAAGAGAGCTAAAATTGAAAAGTTACAGAAGGTTTCAGAGGGAACTTCGCAGGAGGAAAATTTGTAGAATTGGAACTTCACCTGGATATCAGAACTGTGTCACATGGCACTTCACCATGGAGATGAAATATAGTCATTGGGGGACAGTCTAATCGTTAGACTGACAACCCGAATGGGTAGAAAGGAATTTATGATCAGCAATTTCACCACCAGACCATTGGGACCGTTCCATAACAAACATAACTAAGTTAATGAAGGCTTCTCACCTGTTGCAAGAGATCCATTGCCAAGTTATCTATTTATCCCGTCGTGCCACGCAATGAGAACACTTTCGCTAACCATGAATCTGAGTCTGTAGACTAGTTGATTTTGCAGATTGATCATCGTGCTATTACCATTTATCCCATTGCATTGAGAAGTTACTCTTCGAACCCGAGATATTCAACCACGAGTGTGCATGTTGGATGAGCTTAGCGCTGCAAAGAAAATTTTCGGAGAAGTTCTCATTGACTTAATGAATGAAAGAGTAATGTTTGAAAGAGAAATGTCTGCAATTATTCAATCATCATCGACGGGAGGAGTGAAAGCCTCTCCATCGACTGCTCGTGGAGCCGGATCATCCAGACCATCACCAGAAAAGAGAACCAAACACAGAGATGACCTAGCAAATGCGAAGCTGATCCCATCCATATTTATCGATTACATCCCACCTCTGGCCGACGAGGTGAGTTAAAATAACATGATAAGAGATTTTGATTACTCCATCGTTACTGCATACCTTCCGAAGGGGATATGCGTAGCTCACGCGTAGTAGGACAAGATCACAGTGTTGAAGTTCAGTGACTTCAACCTCAGATATCACAAGAACTATAGCATGCTCACTCCATACAAATACCTGACCAGGATGAAGGGGAAGAACTCAAAGATAATCCTCCAACCATGGATGATGAAACTTGTGCAATCCACTCTGCTAATTGAAATGAAAATCCCACACTTCGGAAGGCACCAAGAAGTGAACACATGTGTCAAGCTATTACTTTCATGTTACCATAGAGGTTACTTATGGATAGACATTTTTATTATAGTTTATCCAACGTTGATCTGTAGGATCACGGGATTAAGTATGCAAGGACCTAACCTGTAGGAGTTCTATCCAGAAAAAGCCACAGATTGCACGCTAGCACAGAAGACCAAGGATACATACACCGATGTTGAAAAGGGAATGCAAGGCTACAAGGTAGCCTCCATATAGAATGGCGCAGTGTGCCTAGCTTGCCAGCTAATAGCCAAAAAGTTAGTAAGGAAGAAAATACCTACGCAGGTCACAGGCGTTATCGTTGACCTCGCAGTGAAGTTTGTGGAAGGCTTGCAGATGAACTGGGTGAAGTACCTAGTTAATCAGATTGTACTAGACTGCTGCAAAGCACAGGATCGAGGCTATGAGTTTCAATTTAGCTGTCTCCTGATCCGCATCACCTTTGTTTCCTGGGTGATGCTAGAAGGTGTGACCTTCCCATATATCAATCCATTCGATCTGCTTTCCGTGAAGTTCACCACACTCTGGTACTCGAGTGATATGAACAAAAAATGGCATTTGAACGTTGTTTTTCATACATATTACCTTAAAATGAAGAGATCCATTGAAGATGAACCTCAGATGACTCGGAACACCCTATAGAGGTTCTAACCCATGATGAATTTCTACGTAGATCGACACTTCATCTACATAACAGCGTGAGTCGATGAACATAAGGAGTAGCTTCAGTCATACTACAAACTCACGGAAGAAGACCTGGAGGAGATCACTAAGGACTGGTTCGTACACCTCCTTATTCCTGTAGACCCTACAAAGATGTATGACCCTAACATCCCAGAGACCATGCATAAAGAACATGATACACCCAGGCCCAGCAGAATGAATAATATTGAAGAGGTCCAAGATTTAAGCAGTGCCTCAGGAAAGACTTCTTCAGTATCACCTAACCGAGGGGGTGATGATGAAGTAGAAGAACTAAATGGAAAAGGAGCTTAACAAAAGCCAGGTGAAGTAACAACACCCAAAGACGAGGTTGATCCCCTGAAGAAGAGGAAGGTTTTTCCCCTGAAACCTTCTTCCTGGAAGAAATCGAAATCCACCGTGACCAAGATGAAGACTGTGCTTACTGTTGATGATTTTGACTTCATCATAGTAACTCTTAATGACGCTTCATTGGAAATCATGGAGAAGCAAGAAGCTAAGAAGGAGGAAATGTATAGTATAATTGAGGTTGAACTATGAGGAGTAAAGTAGGCCCTTCAGTCGAGTCGCATAGTTTCCATTGCACCCCTTCCAACAGAAGAACTAGAGTTGGGATATGAGCTAGCCCAACTCTACCGACTAGCTAATATGGTCAAAGCTTGCCTTCATTGAGCTCAAGAAGATCCAAAACAAGCCACCCAAGCCTTCAAGCAATTGACAGGTGTACTCGTAGAAAAACATAGAGTTTCATAACAGGAGAAGGTTTCTCTCCAGCAAAAGTTTGAAGAAGAGAGAGTACAAATGCAACAAAAAAAAGAACAATTGCTCGTAGAGAAACTCGAAGTGAAGGAAGCAGTCAACATAGCACTTCGCTCTATGATGGGCTTAGAGCCACAAACAGAATACCAAGTCATGCATCAAGTAAAATAGATCATATAATCTATCCAGTAGCTACAACAATGAATAACAGACTTAGAGCTCCGCACAGTGCCCAACACCCCGCAGGATGTGAGGGACCAAAGAGAAGAAACTGCTCAAAGATCAGTTGAGAGAATAAAGGCCCTTGCCATGGAATGTAATAAACTCACTAATCACAATGCCCAGACCTATGAGAAACTCACCGAGAATCCAGAACTAAAGGCACTGGAGTCGCAGCTCCAAGAGGTGAAGTATCAAGCAGAAACAATACAGGCACAGTTGAAGCCCCTATCAACTGTGGAAAGAATGAAGTGATCCCAAGAGTAGTGCACTACCAAGTAGTAGTTCCACACTATCCAGAGCAAAGTCATGGAAGTGACTCAAAGGCTCCAACCTATACAAGATAAGGCTTACCAAATGTTCATAGAGATCGAAGGCCAAGGAGCAGAACTAGAGTAAGTTGTCACTGTGGTTGAACAACTCCTAGAGGGATCTGTCAATAAAGTAGTCATACAAAATCTCTCTGAATAGGAGGCCATGGAACAAAAACAATTTGAGGCATCTAGAGCCAAGCTCAAGGCTTTCAAAGAATAACTAGTCAAATCAGAGTGACTAGGGACAAGTCACAGGTGAGTGTTGGGGGCATGCTGGCCCTTGACCAAGTTTCGAGGATTATTTTTCATGTTTGGCTTGATTTTGGGACTTCAACATGCTATTGAAGGTGGAGCGCAATACGAAGTGAATATCATGGGATCTTGGCTCCTTTTAGGGCCCTTTTTTGGATTCAGGATTATGTAACGGGTATGGGAATGTAAGCCCATGGGTTTACCCTTGCTTAGGCCTATTTTTTAATGTATAAATATAAGGCTAGGAAATGTAAGAAGAGACGGTTGCAAGTTGTGCTAAGTGCTAGAATTGGATCTATGTGATCAAGAGTTGTAATTTCTTTGTGCATACTATGTGAGAATTGCAGAGATAAGTGCAAGTGGTTGTAACAGACTGTGGAAGACTTTGTGCTGTAATGAAAGGAATGAGGATATAGTGAGGTGCGCAGATCTCTTGTCCTCTATGGAGTGGGACTTGGATGCTTTGTGCCTGTAAGAATCTTGAACCAAAATAATAAAGAAGAGAAGAGTTGGTGGACGTATCCCCAGGGTGGGGGTGAACCACGTACATGTTGTATTGCTCTGCTTTGTGCAATGTCTTGATGTGTTTATGCATTTAATTTCTTAATGCTTTAATATAGATGAATGATTCGTTGATGATTAATTCTTAATAATGTGGATGGATGTTAGATCTGTCTTATGAACATGTTCCTAGAGCTAGAATATGCTAAGATCTGATCTATTTCGTCCTGCTAAGTGCTACTAGATGCTAGATCTGGTTGAATACTGCAATGCTTTGTACTTAGGGATTAACTACGTTCTAACTAAGAACTCAATATTGATGAATGTTAACTATTGAGAGCTCTGTTAAGTGTTAAAATCACATATTTGTGTCCCAACTAAGGTTGCAGACATCTGAGTCCTACAACCACCCCTGCCTCTACCTCAGGTGAGACTTTATCTGCTTCGTAGGTGTTGCCGAAAGGGTCCATAGTTAGGGTTTTTTTGGTGCATTGTTGTAGCATTGAACCCTGGGTCTTCCCCTATGCCAAAACGTAGCTTGGGATAACTCGCTACTCAAGAATGCAGACGCAAATTTGATGCCATGGGCCTAGTACTAATAGGTTAACCATGTGAGCATCCAATTACTGTCTGAGATGCTAATTATCAGAAAGAAAACACATATGCGATAAGATAATTGCAAGAAAACAAATTCACCTACTCTAATAATCCATCACACAATAACAAAATGATTCATCTTCATCATTAAGGAAAAGAACTGTAAATCATTGCATCAGATAAATTAACAATAGATTTAATAACTCTTACTTGTTACAACATCCATTCATGAGACAAGATAGGAAATAGTTCTTCTCTATGCCAAATCACACATGCATTTGATGAAAATATACCTTGTCTCTGGTCCAAAAGGACTTCTCAATTAAAGGCATCTTCAAAATAATTCTTAACAAACCAAAAAGGACATTTTATTGCAACAACCATCGACCCTCAACTAATCGGTCGATGCTCTTATTTATAACATAAAATTAACTAAAAATAATGGCTAAAGTGCATTTAAACAAAACAGAATTCACCACGTGGTATTCTCTCCTATCAATTTTCCAACAGTCATCTCAAGATATCACTTTGAAAGGGTGGATTTTCTCATACTCCAACCAAGTAATGAACATCTCCTTGCAGGTGTGGGTGTATGGAAATCTGTGTTGTTCCATCGAAGCCACGCAAATATCTCTAATCTTTAATGCATGTGCCCGATACTTGATCAGACTAGCACTTAACTATTGCAACATAGCCCGAGCTTCGATTGAGTGTTCCATGAACTACCGGTGTTGATCTGGCTCTCTTGTGTCTGTCACCTTTTCTATTTCTTTGGCATACGATGAATCTTTCTTGGTGTGTGATCTCGATGTGAAATTTGACTATGTTGCACAAGTCGTTGAAGTCATCAAGTGTGCCAAATTCAGGGAGTCTGATATCCTTCATCACCTTGTTGGTTTTCTAACCTAATTTCTATCAGATTTCTCGGCATGGTTACTGAGCCAATGTTTCTCAATAGTTGGAGGCATCTTTCCTACAATCGAAATTAAAATCATTTAGAGACTGTGTATAGAAAAACACTTTGAAAAATATATGTATAAAACGTAAGCGTGAAGAATCTAGATTGGTGCATACCTATAAATATTTCTTAAACCTAGTTGTTTAATACTTATGTGATCTCTGCAACCCTTCAAATTGCCTGCACCATTTCTATTAGTGACATCATTTTTTCTCCAGTTAGGGTGGGTTACATCTGTGTGCCATAGCATGAAAGATCGAGTATGGAAAACATGAGAGTCAAAGTCACGCTAGTGGACGGTTTTCGTTTCGGGTCGGGAAAGGATGTCAAAGCCAAAAAATTGTCGAAAGCATGAGTATGCTCCAAAAGAGTCGGATCTTGTCATAAGGGAAGTTGTTCAGTGCCTCAGGTCGAGGCGCATTGTTCAAACAAAATTCGCATCAACAAGTGCATCGAAATTCATCAACTCATCATGGAGGTTGGGGAATTTAAAAACAATCGAGGTGATCATACCACACACCCTTTGCAACTCTCTATCAGCTGCATCTCACACATCCCAAATCATACCCGTCGCACATATGTGACACATAAATTATTTAAAACATCTCATCACCAGAAATTCAGTGTTCTCTGGCACGTTTTGACTCATTTCCCTCTCTGTTAATAAATTATAGATGTGCAACATGTGTTCTACTTACCAGCCAATCTTATGCACTGTTGGTAGTTCATCTCGTGAGACTAGTCTGATTGAATTCTTTACTTTGGGCCTTTTCCAAGTCACCCTGGCGTAAGGAAGATATGTTGTCACACCATGGGAACTCCTCAAAATGAAAGACATGGCCTAGGAGGCAGCCGAAGCACCAGGCTTGAGTCCCAAAATTCTTGGGACTCATTCTTACTTGCAGCGGGTGTTCCCGAGGCTTCAAAGGAAGATTCCCACCTTCACGTGGAAATGATGGTATTGCCCCATGCAGAGGCCGAAGTGGAAGAAGTTACACCAGAAGGTAATAAGTTGGAAACCACGCTTCCTCACCAGTAGATACCGAGGAGGAGACGAAGGCCTAGGAAGAATAAGGAAATTGTGGAAAACCAAAATCCCATTGAGTCGTGTGCAAGATCAGCCGCCGAGGAGTTACTTATGCACACTATCCGGCTAGAGCCTATCGAAACCACAAGTCGGGGAAGCTGGAGGATAAAAAGGAGGAAAAATGACTTGGGTTCTAATGTTCGAGAGCCTACTCAATAGCAGGAGCAGGAAAAACTCACTATTGTTGAAATCTACAAGGAAAATAGAGAATTAAGACAATAGTTGGGGGCAAAGACCCTTGAGGTGTCAACACCACAAGGTCATGAAGGGAACATAACCTGGCTCAAGAGGCAACTTAGAGAAGTTCAAGATACGATTGTACAGTTGTGCAAAGAACAAAGGGTGTCATAATATCGAAAAATGAAAACACCTCAGGGTGCGTGAGGCAACCGAGGAGAAATTTGACATGCAGAAGATGCATGATTGATGAGGTATGTTATGTTACACAAAATTTTGATAGTTTTCTCTTTTTTTTGAAAACTTTTCATGTTCTTAATGTAACTGGGTTGATTGGTCCAAAAGGTGTAGACAATGTATCTTGTATGTAATATGAGCTTGATGGGGATCTAATATAAAGTCTTGAAATGGATGCATCGTTTCTTCCCTTTGCCTGTGTATATATTGTGTTGTTTGTCTAAATTTTCTTATAAGTTAGTCCCAAAATTATACTTAGTGTTCCCTAAGTTACATTGTATTTTCATTGATATCCTTGGGCGAAAAACCTCTGATGCCAATCGATTTTATCATACGATGTTGACGTGGCACTACTATCTCAGGATTCGTGGTACTGAAGACTGGGGACTTAGCTCACGGACATTGATCATACTCAGGACTTTGTTGATGTCAAACGCTCTAAGATAAACTTGGGGTTGTCTATGTTGAAAAGGTATTGAGGATCGGCCTTTGGAAATAAACCTATCACGTAGTTTCCTTGTGATTTATTGTTCTCAAAAACCTCCAATACCGAAAAATGTTTTGGGAGTCGGCAATCGGAGATATCATTTCTTTCTTCTCTCAATGCTTACTCTTTTTGTCTTTTGTCAATGCTAAAGGGAAATGGTTGTCGGTGATATCCTTTCATGATGTTTTTTGTGAAATAACAACTTCCATCAGTTGATGCCGATGAAGATCAGTGCTCGACGACCTCGGTTCTCTCGAGTGATTTTATCTCATCGTTAATTCTTTTCGATGTCGAATTTTAGTGCATCAGGGAACTATTTCGACTGTCGATTATTTAATTGAATGTTATTCTTTTAATTTATGGTGATTTTCACATGTTCAAGAAAAATTTTAAGGACTTAATGAGAATCAAAATGATAATAAAAGGAAACATTTTTTCACAACGAAAATGAATCAGACAGTGCAAAAGATCAAGTGGTACCCAAAAAAGAAATTTTACATAGACATTTTTTAGGGTGTGTTGAGTGCTCACCAATGGCGATTTACTGGGAAAAAGAAGAATCTCTATTCCTCCTTCAGGCTCAGCTGATACGAAAGCTGGTGGAGAACTTCACTAGTTTTAAATCAGAGCCTCTTTCACCCTCACATTTGAAATCCTCCGGTTGATTCTTCTAGGTATGCCTGTGGGGTTTTTAACCTTTATTCCTCCTTCATTTCTTGTAAACCTGACTCATGCCCTCTTGTACAAAAGTATAGTAAAGTGTTCACTGGTATGGAGCCTTTAGTTACCTTTACTCATTCTTTACAGTGTGGCTCTGCTGCCAGCGAGTGTCCATAGCCCTGATGTAGTCACCCTAAAATCACAGACCTTTCTTCGCTACCTATGAGCATCCACAGCCCTAGCATAGATATCTGCATACCCTCTCCCACTATTCACCCATTTTTTTATAGATAAATTTTATTTCGGCAGAATGCCCTGAGCGAGTGAGAGAGGATGACATTTGTTTAATTTGCAAAGTGATATGGTTAAGGTGAATCCTTTGCTAGCTTTATCTTTGAGGTTCATATAGTCCTTTTCATATTTCCAACTTTCCCTTAAGGTTTCACTAGATCACCAGGTAGACACTTCTGCATTTCTCCAAAGTTGTTCATTTGCGTAGGTTATAGGATCCCTCAAAACAATCGTAGGTTCCTTGGTGCTTCTTGTGTTGTATGTGAGAAATGAGTTAGGAACAAAGTTCTCTATCTTGTATGATTTGAGGTCAACCATTTTTTTTCTAAACACAACCTTCAAAAGTGCAGAAATAAAAACAACAAAATAAAATAAAGGAAAAATCGCAATTGAGATAGATGAAACAAAACTNATATATATATATATATATATATATATATATATATATATATATATATTAATGGAAATATTGTTTTAGGGATTGGCCATTTACTGGGAGGGCGTCAGGTTTTCCCCTCAGGTTCTGTAACCGATAAGTGTTTGCCCCAATATTCTCGACCACCTGGAAAGGTCTGAGCCATATATTCTAAAATGTAGAATGTTTGACTTTAGGCTCATTTTCTCTGTCCCATTTGAATACTAAGTATCCTACTTCAAAATTCTTCTCTTTATCCTTATGCCTATCAAACCATCTTTTCACTATCTGATGGTGGGCCATGAATTTTGACTTAGATTTTTCCCCTTCTTCTTATAACACGAGAAGAGTGTCAATTCTTCGTTGTATGACTGATGAAGGTTGTCCTCCGGAATCTTGGGAGAGTTGAAGAGATGGAATATAAAGCTTGTTCGGGAGAATGGCTTCATGTCCATACACTAGAAAGTATGGGGAATTTTCTATAGCTTCCTTGGGTGTGAATCTATCTTCCCATAAAGCGTTATGCAATATATTATGCCAATTTCTCTAGTTGTCTACAACTATATTCTTCAATATTCTCACCAAGTTCTTATTAGTTGATTCTACCACTTCGTTTCCCTGTGGATAGTAATTTGCAAAGTATCTAATTATGATTCCTTTGTCTATTGAAAAATTTGTTAATAAGGTGGAATAAAAGTAACTTGCATTATCAAAAACAAAGACAGAAGGGACACCAAACCCTGTGATCAGTTGTTGTTATATGAATTGGATTACCACCTTCTCATTTACATGGGTTAGAGGAATAGATTTTTCCCATTTCGTGAAGTAATTAGTGGTAGTAAGTATGTACTTGTGTTGTTTTGAATAGCTTGGTGTAATTTATCCTATGACATCTAACCCCCATTTCTCAAAATCCATAGAAATGATCACCGGTTGGAGAGGTATTGCTTCTCACTTCTCTCTCCCAATGCTTATTTGACAAGTTTTACAGTTCCTAGCATAGGTGTGAGTGTCCTTGAACAAAGTGGGCCAATAATAACCAACTCTCAGTATCTTATGAGCGATGGCGTTTCCTACAAAATGTCCACCAACAGGGCCATCATGGAGCTCTTTAAGAACTTTGTCTTCATCTTCACGTTTGATACATATTAAGAGTACCCTATCATAATTAACCTGGAAGAGTACCGAATTTATGAGGCAATATTGTGCAGATTTTAACTTGAGAGCTCTCCTTTCCCTGGGATTGAGATTTTCTAGGCAAGTCCCATGGTGAAAGAGATAAGTTAAAATCTCATACCAAGACTCTAGCCCTGGGGAAATGTATGAATATTCACCACACCATAATGCCATTTCATTCTCCCATCCAGAGTCTTCATTTTCTTGGTCATGGGCTTCAGTCGCAATTTCACATAACCCTTGTCATTTAAATAGTTTGGCGGGTTTTATATCTAGATCAAATTCATGGATTACTTCCATCCATTTCCCTCTTCTTCCCCACATATCTTGTTGAGTGAACAAGGATCAGACCACATGATGAGGTACAATTACTTTGGTATGGTTCTTGAGGATGTAATATCTAAAGTGTTTCACCACTTTATATATCGCATAGGCATGTTTATCAATAGCAGGATAATTAAGTTCGACTTCTTGTAGGTTAGTGCTCATGAATGACACTAGAGCCTCTATGTTGTCATCATCCTTCTGAGTCAATACTGCAGCTAACGATTGGTCATAGGTGAAAGTATAGAGGAAGAAATCTCTATTAAAATTGGGACTTCGTAACACGGGGGCTTGAGATATAGCATTTTTAATATTGTTGAAATTATCCTTTTTTTCATTGTCCCACTTAAATTCAACATCTTTGTGGATCATATTTTGTAGTGGTCTGACAGTCTCGGCAAAATCAGGTGTGAATTTTCTCACAAAATTGATTTTCCCGAAGAAGGATTGCATTGTATTTTTGTTGTGAGGTAATGAGATATGAGTTACATCTTTGACTTGCTCAGGGTCTATACGAATTCCATATTGGGATAGCCTTCCTTCCTCCACACCAAAGATAGTTTTCTTAAGGTTTAAATATATACCGTATTTTCTACACCTTTCCAAAATCTGGATTAAGTGTTGAATGTGTTCCTCTCTGTTCTTTGAATACACAGTTACATCATCTAGATACACTACCACACACCTATTGATCAGTCCTCAAAACACTACGTCCATGGCCCTTTGGAAGGTTGCCCCTGCATTGATTTACCCGAAGGGCATGCATTTTTAAGTGAAAGTTCCCCACTTGGTTCAAAAGGTAGTTTTCAAATAGTCTTCCTCTGAAACCAGAACTTGGTTGTAACCCGAGAAACCATCCAGTAGAGAGAAAATATCAGAGACGGACATGGTCTTCAAGAGTTTCTCCATCGGTGAGACTGGGTAGTTATCCTTTTGTGAAGCTCTTTTGAGGTTCCTAAAATCTATGCACAAGCGGATTTCTCTAGATGTTTTCCTCACAGGAACCAAATTTTCTACCCACGCAGAATACCTAACCTAGAAAATGATTTTGGAATCTAGAAGTTTCTTCAAATCCTGACACATGAGAGGTTTCAGGGATGGGTGATACTTTCAGAGCTTCTGTTGGAAGGGGTTTACTTCAGGTTTTAACGGGATAATGTGTTGAATGATACGTGTATCATAAGTTTTCAGATCTCGGTAGGACCATGAAAAGACATCTTGATATTGTCTAAACAATTTGAGATAAGATTTTATTTCCTCTTTAGATATAGTCTTGACGATATTTACATTCTTTGGGTTTTCCGGGGTTCCAAGATTTATAGTTTCATGCATGGGACAAGAACTACCAGTCTTCACATTTTTGGGCCCCTTAAACCGTTCTTTCAAGTCAAAAATATTTTCTAAGTTAGTTATCCCCTTTGATATAGTGTGAGACTTCGATTTGTAAGTTGGTTGACCTATCTGGGGATCAGTTTCTGTTGATTTTTCCTGGAATGCTTCATCGTCCATAGCTAGGTCTTTGAAATTATCTTGGTTATTCAAAAATTTTATGATATGTTCATCTCCTTCAAAGAATTTCCAATTAGAAATGTTGTTAGCCACTGATGGTTTGTATATGGTTTGTAGAGTAGCTCCACAATGAACCGAGAGGCTTCATAATATTCTAAAGGTGACAGGCTTGAAGCAGCTGTGGCTAGGGAATTAACAAGTATACTCTTTTCTCTGGGGATCATTGTAATATTGAAAGCTTCAAAATGATCTATTAACCTATGCACTTCCCATTGATAATTATTTAGGTGTGGGGAATTGCAATGTATAGTATTCCTTATGTGTCTAACGATAATATCTGAGTCTCTGAAAGCTTTCAATTCTTTCATGTTTAAGTCTATGGATTTCTTTGGACTAGAGCTTCATACTCGACAGTGTTGTTTGTGCACTTAAACTCAAGTCTATGTTTCCCTTTTGGATCAATGAGGATGCACCCTGCCTCAGATACTTCCTTTGATTTATATCCATCAAAGTATATGGTCCAAATTTGTGAGTGAAATTTAAACGTTTCTTCCTTCTTATTACTTTCTTGCTCTCCTATATTTTTTCCGGTGATTTCTAACGCGGGTTCTTGACAGAAGAGGGTTTCCTCAGTTAGTATTGGCATTTTATCTTGAAAAACCATTTCAGAATTTTGATTAAAATGGACACGAGACGAGAGAGGGGATAAGTTATCGAAGTAGGAATCATAGGAATAATTTCCTAACCTGTGGAAATCTATCGAAGAGGGTTCGTTCAAGGTTTCTAGGTCAGTGACAATATGTTTAAGATACCTTTCCCTATCAATTTTGATCATATTCTTATATCCCTTCAGCGGTAACCAAAGGTGTGACCAGTATCTATTTAACTTCTCATACCAATCTCGGCTTAGTAACAATCCATAAGATTCTAGGATATCTACTACAATGATGTTAATCACTTGCAAAAACTTAGGATGCATGGGTATTTTGATCATTACATATTTAAGTTCTCCCATGACCTTAACCTCAGTTATGTCTAGTTTTATGACATATTTATCACTTTTCATAGGAACGACATTTAATTTATTGCAAATAGATAGAGGCATAACGTTGGAAGATGATTCTGAATCGACCAAAAAATTGTGGAGGTTCCTGTTGAAAACTTCAAATGTTAAAAGAAATGGTGGGACAAAGGGTTTTCCCTTCTTATCTTCTGAGCAAGTATTCACAGTTGGTTTATTTACTATATCTGTGGAAGTTAGATTTCTTTGTTGTTCATTGCTTGTTGTAGGGTTTTCTATTGATTTTAAATCTTGTAGCAGGAATTCGTTTTGCTGAGGGACTCTACATATGTCCATAACTGATATATTAGCCTTCAACTTCTTCAAATATTCAACTATGTTGTACTCCAGTTTGGGCAATTCTTTGGTATGGATGCTAATAGGGTTCTTATGAGGAGAAAAAGGTGCTTTCGGGTGATCGAGAGTCACTCTTCCTCTTAGATTTTGGGTAGTAGTAGGATCTTTTGAGACAGGTGGACCCTTACTTCACATTTGCACAACCGAGATCTCTACAGGTGGTTCTTGAACCTAAAAAAAGGTCATCAGAAGGCATAATTAGTTTAGGATCCCATATCAACATGGTTGTATCTTCTGGTGGATCAATATCTTCCTAATTAGTGACATTTATAGCCAAACCGCTTGGTTGTTTGGTTCGGGAAACCTCATCTAGAAACTGGTTTGCCATTAAATTCATGGCATGCACCCATTGAGGGAAGTCTCTTTCAGAGTGATTTTCTTGATGATAGGTACATAAAAAATAATATTCTACATTTTCTAAATCAATATTTAGGTTAGTTGGGGGAGGTTCAATTGATTTGAATGATGAGTTTCTTTTAAAGAAAGGCTTATAGGGCCTTTGACCTTGGTTTCCTTTCCCTGCATTTCTATTCATGTTTATGATCTTGTTTGATAATTTCCTAACCATGCATTGTATATCCTCTATGTCTCAATTACCCTTGTCGAGAGTTTGTTTTTCTTGTTTCCCTGGCGGTCTAGTCAAAAGGAGTCCTCTCTTGGGAGGAGGTTGAACTTCTTTCTTTGTTGGAAAACTGAGAGGGGGGGGGGTGAATCAATTGTTACCGTGATTAAACAAATGCTTCTTTTAAATTATTTACAAGCCACTCAATGATGACCACAATAATGCAGGGAAATAAGTAATAGTACATTCAGCATCAGTCACATAAATGAGGAACACAGAGATAGATATTTCCCGAGGAAACCAATACAGGGTAAAAACCTCTTCTTCTTTATATGATAAGTATTATTTACATTCTTTACATTATCATACATATGAGTACCAAATCATTGTGAGGCTACAACCTCTGGTTTTGCAAGCTGCAACTTGTTGAGAGCACCAACTCTTTGTTTTCTCTAGCACCCACTAGAAGGAAGCACCAACTCCCTGAATTCTCTAGCACCAACTAGAAGGAAGCACCAACTCCATGGTTTCTCTACCATCAACTAGAAGGAAGCTACAACTCCCTGTGTTCAAGCACCCACTTGAAATTCTAAGGACACCAGTCCTCCCAAGCACCTCCCTACCACCCTGTTTTATGAAAATGTGTTACTAAAACTAATTACAGTGATATTATGTTCAACAACAACTTACTAGGCTAATCACTATTCTGCAAGATTTCACTGCTCTGTCTGCCTCATTGTCTTCCTACACGCCTCCCTTGCACTTTTTGTTCTTCTATCTTTTGTACTCTGTGCCCATTCCTCTTTAATGCACCTTTTGTCTTCTGTGCATTTCAGTTGCTGCACTCCACCTCCTTCTTCACACATGCATCACTCACAATAGCAACAACACCTAATCTCTTCTTTGTTCCACATTCTTATACTCCATGTGCATCTTGTGAATGCTCTCTATCCCATGGTTCTGCATCCTCTGCATGTAAAGTGCTCTACCTGTTCATCATGGAAACTCTTCATCTTCTCTGTTTGTTCATTCCATCTGTCCATCATCACTGGGTGTCATAATCAGATTCCTTCGCCTCACTACTAGTTCAGATTCTTCATCTTCTATTACAGTCGAGCTCAACTATTATGTTTGCAGTTATAGGCTCCAACGCTCATCTAGCTGTCAATCACCTCCACAATCAGTCTTTGTTCTACTGGAAGATCCCTTGAGACTCTTCACCTTCTCTATCAATCATGTTGAAGTGTCTTCGAGTCCTCTAGCAGAAACCATCAGTGGTTTTTAGCAGTTATATTGTGAGGAGGAACATTAGCCCTCCGATCATGCCCAAATTCACCTGCACCGTTGGATTGGCTCCATGGGATCTTGCATTCATTTCGGTATTCCGGTCTTCGGCATTTCGGGATCACCGTGGTGGAGGATTTTATTTCTCTCCATTTCCCAACCCCCGAAAATCCGAAAAGAAGCTTAACTCCTTCCCTATATTTTGCCGATGTGACCAATGGTTGAGACCACGGTCTTATCCTAAACGTGATTTTTCACGATTTCACATTTCGAAATTCCTATGACGAAGGGTCTCAAGACTTGACCCCTCCATATCCCATTATCTGAAACTCTGAAAGGGAGTCGGATCAATGGTCCACAATATTCCTTTGATCAACAATTCATATTAGATCGTGGTTTCACATTTTGTGATTTCGGTGTTTTTCCCTTTCGAGTCATCGTGAATCTAACATTATAAAATTCATGATCACAAAATCTTCGAAGTAATCAGACGGTTCACATAACCCATTGAGATGGATGGTTGACGAGATTTCAGTGTTTTTCCCTTCGATTTTTTGAGACTCACAATGGTCCCGTTTGGTATTTCGGAGTTCGAGACATCGTGATGGTGGAGTTTTTTGCTTTCTATGTAAAACCCTGAAATAGAAAGTTTTGATGTGATGTAAACCTGTTGACATCACACGTGGATTGACACGTGTTGAATAGCTATCACATGTCACACTAATTCATGACTTGCATGTGCCTAAAATGTTGAATCATCTTGACACTTGTCATTGCCTGATTGTGCCATGTGTCCTTAGCTGACGTGGTTTGCTGACATGGTTTGTTGATGTGTCTGTTTCGGGATTTCGCATTTCGTCACTTCAGGACTCCTTATGATGAGAGTCTATGACTTCTCCATCTTTCAGTAACCAAAATCTTGGTATGATGTGCCTGCTTCTGGAATTTCAACATTTCACTTTTCGACACTTCGAGACTCTTGATGTTGAGAGTCTCTGACTTCTCCATCTCCCGGTATAAAAAATCCTGGTATCCATTACTTTGAGTGATGCGCCTGTTTCAGTTTTTCGGGATTTCACATTTCACCTTGCTCCTTAAAGAGCGTGCATATTTTCCTAGATCCAACGTTGGTTGGACCTCAGGCTCAGATCTAATGTTCATTGGGAAATCTCAATGAGATCCATCGTTGCATAGTCTGATCTTTTCGAGCTAGATTTGCATCGTCTTCCCAAAATACTTCTGGTGCCCGTCTAGAAAATCCTTCTTGTACTTAAGTCATCATCACTGTTGTACTTGCCATCAATGACAAGAAAAAACTATCTGTAAAGCATGCCAAAAATCTCCCCCTTTGGCATTGATGGCAACAAAGGCACCCGTACCTATTCTTTTCTCCCCCTTTGACATCAATGTCAAAGAAAACACGCTCCCCCTGAGATGTTGCAGTATATTTAGGAGGTATCAGATATGCAATCAATACAAGACTCCATCTTGCTAGGAGGTATCAGATATGCAATCAATACAAGACTCTCCCTAGCAGGATGGACTCTCTTAGGTGTGAGATGGGATGACATCTAGATTATGTCTGAGATATTCAAATGGTGTCTTGGCTAGGGGTTTAGTAAAGATGTCTGCAATTTGTTCTATGGATGGAATATAATGGACTTGAACAATCTGATTGGTTACCTGCTCTCTCAGAAAATGATATTTTATGGGAATATGCCTGGTCTTGGAGTGGAATATAGGATTCTTAGACACACTAATGGCACTAGTGTTATCACAATGAATTGGGATCGGTGTAGTGTATTTTACCTCCAAGTCTGCAAGTGTCTGAATCATCCATAATACCTAAGTGCAACAGGTAGCAACAACAATGTACTCTGCCTCTATGGTTGATAAAGAAATGGAACCTTTCTTTTTACTATGCCATGCTAATAAAGAGTCACCTAGGAATAATGCACCTCCACTGGTGCTTTTTCTCTCATCAACATAGTTTGCCTAATATGCATCTGAATAAGCAGTTAACTGAAAATTCTGATTTCTAGGATACCACAAACCATAAGTCATTGTTTCTTTCAAATACCTAAATATCCTTTTGATAGCTTGCAAATGACTCTGTTTAGGTGCAGCCTGATATCTTCCTACCATTCCTACAACATGCATTATGTCTAGGCGAGATGTTGTGATGTACAACAGGCTTCCAATCATTGATCTATATGAGCTTTGATCAACACCAGGTGAGTCATCATCCTTGCTTAATTTACATCCAGTGACCATAGGTGTACTCACAGATTTAGAATCTTCCATTTGAAACCTTTTCATCATTTCTCTTAGATGTTTTTCTTGAGAAATGAGCATCCCTTCAGTCCTCTGAGTAATTTTCAAACCAAGAAAAAATGACAGTTCTCCTATCATAGACATTTCAAACTCAGACTCCATGGAAGAAGAAAACCATTGTACCAATGAATCCTTATTGCATTCGAAGATGATGTCATCTGCATAGACCAATATGATGAGCAGATCATTATCCTCTGTTTTAATATACATATTGTTGTCAATTGTTCCTCTCTTGAACCCCTTTTCTTTGAGATACGCATCCATTCTGTGATATTAGGCTCGAGGGGCTTATTTTAGCCCATATAAATCTTTCTTCAGTTTTCATACTAAGTGAGGGTCATCAGACAGTTCGAAACCCTCTAGTTGTTCCATATAGACTTCTTCACTTAAATCTCCATTTAGAAAAGTGGACTTGACATCCATTTGATAGACTTTAAATATTTTATGACAAGCATAGGCAAGAAACATTCTAATATATTCTAATATTTCTACGAGCACAAATGTTTCATCAAAATCCAGTCCTTCTATCTGAGAATATCCTTTACAGACCATCCTTGCTTTGTTTCTGACAACTTGTCCCTTCTCATTCAATTTATTCTTAAAGATCCATTTGGAGCCAATGACATTTTTGCCTTCAGGTCTATGAACCAACTCCCACGTACTATTTTTCTCAATCTGATCAAGTTCATCATTCATTGCGTTAATCCAGTGGTCATCTCTGCTAGCTTCATTAAAATTCTTGGGTTCCAGCATGGATATGAAGGTTGTATGAGATTGTTCAGTGTTTTTGATTAACTTTCTCCTGGTTTGTACACCTTTGTCTTTTTCCCCAATTATCTGACTTGCAGGATGATTCTTTTGAATGATTCTGGAGGAGGAATTTGTAGTTGACTACATATTTGAGCCTGTCTGAGTGTCTGAGTCTTCATATGATTCTGAGTCTTTGTTTTCTGATTCTTAGACCTATTCATCTTCAGATTTAGCTGTGTCTTCTGTAGAGGACTCATTACTGTATACCTCTCTCGTTGTGGTTCCTTCATCAACTTTTACATCAATACAGTCAACCATTTTGTGCAACCTCTTATTATAGCATATATATCCTTTACTGTTTGTAGCATACCCTAAAAAGATACCTTCATCAGCCCTATCATCATATTTGTCGAGGTTCTCATCATTATTCTTTATGTAGCATTTACCCCCAAAGACTTTGAAGTGTTTAATTGAAGAAGGTCTCCCAAACCATAGTTCATAAGATGTCTTGTCACTTTGTGGTTTGAGGTGAGCTTTGTTAAGAACATGGACTGCTATGTGTATTGCTTCTACCCAGTAGGTTTGACCAATGTTCTTTTCATTCATCATTGACCCAGCCATTTCCCGCACTCTTCTATTTTTCCTCTCAACAACTCCATTTTGTTGTGGAGTTCTTGGGATTGTGTATTCTCTCTTGATACCATGCTCATCACATAATTCCTTGAAGTCTCTTGACATAAACTCTCCTCCTCGGTCTGTTCTTACTACCTTTAACCTCTTTCCTATTTGAGTCTCTGTTAAAGCCTTAAATATTTTAAACTTCTCAAATGCTTCAACTTTTTCTTTGAGGAAGGCAGCCCAAGTAAGTCTGGAGTAATCATCAATAATCAACATGAAGTAGTTTTCTTTCCCTATGCCTTCCTATCTCAATGGTCCACATAAATCCATATGAACTAGTTGGAGTGGTTTATCTGTTGAAGTAAAGCTCTTGGACTTAAACTGTGTCCTATTTTTCTCCCCTACTTGGCAGGGTTTACACATTGAATCTTGGGGCTTTGATATTCTCAGAAGATCTTTTACTGCCTCGAGATTTTTGAGTTTGATTAAGTGGTCAAAATTCATATGTCCAAGTCTCTTATGCCATAACCATCTTTCATCATGTTTTCTTAGATGACACTCTTCTCTATCTTCTTTCAGCACATATACATTGTTTTCTGTCCTTATGCCTTTGGCCACCACTTGTCCTGAGTTTACAGACTTTATATTGCAGTCCTTGGATGTGAACACCACTTCACATCCTCTGTCACCCATTTGACTTACACTGAGAAGATTATGTTTCATCCCATCTACAAGTAGAACATCTTGGGCTTTTCCTTTTCCATTACTTAAGCTCACCATCCCTTTTCCCTTTATTTTACCTGGAGCATCATTTCCAAAAGTTACGTTTCCCGATTTGCCTTCACTCAGGGATAGAAACTTACCTTTGTCTCCCATCATATGTTTGGAGCATCCACTATTTATATACCAAGGGTTCATTTTTCTTTGAGAAGACAATACTAATCCACACTTGTCACTTTCCTTCTTCTTCCAAAACTTGACATTTTCAACAAGGGATTTTGATTTTGGTTCATAGTTCCTTAAACGACATTCAATAGATTTATGTCCAAATTTATAATATGTGTAGCATTCAATTTCATTATTCAATAGGTCAAACTTATTGTTGCAATGTTTTCTACTCATTGAAAATTGATTATTTATTGGCCTCCTTAGTTGCATGTCCCTAGACTTAATTTGACAATTTGTAGTTTGTGAAGGTTTGTTACTTGGTTGTATCAATGTTTATTGTGGGAAGTATTTATTCCTTCGAAATCTTAATTTCTCATGTCTAGGTCTAAAGGAACAATTTACAACTTTGTGACCAAAATTAGAACAGTAGAAACAATAATCATAGAAAACTTATTTGTACCTAGAAAGTGGTTTTCTTCTTTGATCAAATCAATTTCTTCCATGTTGATGACGTCTTTCAGCAGGGAGCGCATTATTTCTTCATTATCGAGATTCAGTCCTGGCGCCTTTTTCTTTACTCGTCCTGGGCAACTGATTGTCTTCCTTTGTTTCTCCAGGTTTGTTGTGGTTATTGGTTGTAGACCTGACAAAATTGATGGATTCTTCATTTCTTGGCTTACCACTACTTGATCCTTCTTCATAACCCAAACCAGTTTTCAGCTTTGGATTCCTTTTCTAATTTAGAATGGTGGCTAATCCTTTTGAGGCTTTGATACTTGAAATATTTTGATTATACAAGGCTTGAAACTTATCCATTTATTTCCTCATTTTCACTACTTCTTATTCTAAAGCTTCACATCTTGCCCTTTTTTCTGATAGTTGTTGTTTCAGAGTATCTTCGATTTTCTTTTCCTCTAATTCCACTTTTAATAGGACAAGGTCTTCATCAGGTCCTTTATTGTCTTTCTTGAACTATATCAACAATTGTCTTTGCTTTCTGTTCTTAATTCTTACTCTGTCAATCTCTTCCAGTGCACTGATCAGTTCTCCTTCCATGTCAACCACACCTTCTTATTCATTAACTTCACTTCATGTGTTGTTATTATCATAGTCCTCTTTGGCCATAAGAATGAAGTCATTTATTTTGTCTTCAATAGGGGAGTCATTGTCTTCATCATTTGAAGGATCATCCTCATTGTTTACACAAAGACTTTTCTTCTTAAAGTTATTCTCTTTAAATAAATTTCTATGTTTATGCATCTCCTCATCATCATATGTCTGATCCTTTTATTTGTGGGGACATTTATTTGCAAAATGACCTATTCTACCACATTTGAAACATTTGAAAGGTATTTTACCTTTGTATTTTCCTGATCCCTTATTCAGTCTCTTCACAAATTTTTCTTCAATTTCATTGGGCTCAAAATCCTCATTCTTTTCTGCTTTGAATGATGCTTCTTTGGAGGTGGATTTATCTTTAACTATTCTCATTTCATAAGCAGTCAATGTTCCTAGAAGTTGATCAAACTCCAAGTTTTTTATATCATTAAGTTCTTCTATAGCAGAGACCTTCAGGTTGAACCTATCTGGGAGAGATCTCAAGATTTTCTGAACTAAAGAAGGTTCCTCTATTTTATTCACCAAGTGCTTTCATTGCATTTACCATTTCTTCTACTCTCAGAAAGTATTTTCCAACTGTTTCATCTTCCTTCATCTTCAGCTGCTCAAATTGTATTCTGTAGGTTTGAAGCTTGTCATCCTTTACCTTCTCATTACCTTCATAACTACTAATGAGTTTGTCCCACATTTCTTTGGTAGTTCCTAGGTGCATAACTTTTATGAATTATTCTTCTGCAAGCCCACTCAAGATAGCATTCATAGCCTTAGCGTTGAGGATAAATTCTAGCTTGACATCCTTATTAGCTATCACAACTAGCTTTACATAACCAATATCTACCACATCCCAGACATCTGCACCTAAAGCCATTATGTAGGTTCTCATTCTAACTTTCCAGAAGGAAAAGTTTGTTCCATTGAACAGAGGGGCCTTATTGGTTGAATTTCCTTCATGGATTGACATGTTTAATCTCTAGGATCTACCCTTAGATAAAAGGGGTCGGCTCTGATACCAATTATTGGACAAATGAGAGGGAGGGGGGGTGAATCAGTTGTTATCTTTCTTAAACAATTATGCTTCTTTTAAATTCTTTACAAGGCACTCAATGATGATCACAATAATGCAGGGAAATAATAATGGCACATTCAACATTAGTCACATAAATGAAGAATACAGAGACAGATATTTCTCGAGGAAACCCATACAGGGTAAAAACCTCTTCTTCTTTATGTGATAAGTATTATTTACATTCTTTACATTATCATACATATGAGTACCAACTCATTGTGAGGCTACAACCTCTGTTTTTTCAAGCTGTAACTTGTTGAGAGCACCAAAACTCTATTTTCTCTAGCACCCACTAGAAGGAAGCACCAACTCCTTGAATTCTCTAGTACCAACTAGAAGGAAGCACCAAATCCCTGGTTTCTCTACAACCAACTATAAGGAAGCTACAAATCCCTGTGTTCAAGAACCCACTTGAACTTCTGAGGACACCAGTCCTCCAAAGCACCTCCCTACCACCCTATGTTATGAAAATGTGTTACTGAAATTGATTACAGTGATATTGTGTTCAATAACAACTTACCAGGCTAATCACTGTTCTACAAGATTTTGTTTCTCTTTCTACCTCATTGTGAGTTAGGGAGGTTTACATCCAGGCGCCATAGCATGAATGATCAGGTACGAAAAACATGAGAGTCAAAGTCATGCCAGTGGTCGGTTTTCCTTTGGGGTCAGGAAAGGATGTCAGAGTCAAACATGTGTCGAAAGTACAAGAATGTTCCAAAAGAGTCGGATCCTATCATAAGGGAAGTTGTTCAGTGCCTCGGGTCGAGGTGAGTTGTTCAAACATAAGTCACATCAACAAGTGCATCGACCATCATCAACTCATCATGGAGGCTGGGAAATTTTAAAAACATCGAGGTGATTGTACCACACACCCTCTACAACTCTCTATCGGTTGCATCTCACATTCCCCAGATCATACCCGTCGTGCATATGTGACACATAAATTCTTCAAAACATCTCATCGCCAGGAATTTAGTGCTCCCTGACACATTTCGACTCACTTCCCACTCTGTTAATAAATTATAGATGTTATGCATGTGTTCTACTTACCAATTGAGCTTATGCACTATTGGTAGTTCATCTCGTGAGCCTAGTCTGATCGAATTCTTCACTTTGGGCCTTTGTCAAGTCACCCTAGCATAAGGAAGATATGTTGTCACACAATGGGAAATCCTCAAAACAAAATATGGGGCCTATGAGGTAGCCGAAGCGCTAGTCTTGAGCCCCAAAATGCCTGGGACTCGTTCTTATTTGGAGTGGGTGTTCCTGACGATTCAAAGGCATATTCGCACCTTCACACAAAAACGATGGTATTTCCCCATGCGAAAGCCGAAGTGGAAGACATTATGCCAGAAGGACACAAGTTAGAAGCCACACTTCCTCAACATCAAATACCACGAAGGAGAGGAAGGCCCAAGAAGAATAAGGAAATTGTGGAAAACCAAAACCTAATTGAGTCATGCGCAAGATCAACTACCGAGGATTTACTTATGTACACTATCCAACTAGATCCTGTCTAAACCACAAGTTGGAGAAGTGGGAGAAGAACAAGGAGGACAGATTGTTATAAAAACATGATCGTGGAGCAATAAAATAAAACAAATGTGGAAAAAAAACATAGAATATACACAATACAATAGAGACAAAGATTTACGTGGTTCACCCAGTGTGGGCTACATCCACCAAAGAAATTTCTAGGTCCTTCCTTTATTATTATCCAACAAATGAAGGGATACAACCTACAACAAAACCCACTGTAACTTCCTCTTCTTTCTCTCACAGTCTCCTCTCTCAGAATAAAATACTCGCCATCATGCATAGCCACAATACATTTCCCTCATAACAAAGGATTTCCTTCTAGGGAAAAAAACCCTAACATAATTTGTATCGTTAGATTTGTGACCTTATAATGAACGGTCAAGATTTACAATGAAATTACAATATACTCTTACAAGGTAATTTTTCCTTCGAGGGCCCACTTGCCCCTGAACCCCCTAGACCCCGCAGAAGGGGTGCCCCCCCTCTTCTCTCCCTCGTGTGGAAGAGTGTACATACTTCTGAATTAGGAAGATAATCAGGCTCCACAACCAACAATCTCCCACTTGGAGATTGATCTCAACAACTCCACCATTGTTGTATATGTTGGAATCTGAACCTTATTAGACCTGGAAAATTTCTCATATTCATCTTCATTCTTGAAGACCAACTGAAATTGAGCAGGAACTCATCTTCTCTCTGGTTACTCCCTTTGTTAACATGTCTGCAGGATTTTGGCTAGTGTGTATATTTTCCAACATCAAATGTCCATCTTCCAAGGCAGATCATATGAAGTGGTACCTCAACTATATATGCCTAGTCTTCGAATGGAAGGTTGAGTTCTTTGAAAGATGAATTGCACTCTCACTGTCATAGTACAACCGAATATTCTTCTGCTTCTTTCCCAATTACTCCATAAACCATTGTAACCAAATCATCTCTTCACTAGCCTCTGTAGTAGCAACATACTCGGCCTCTGTTGTTGAAAGTGCAACAACCTTTTGCAATTTCGAAATCCAACTGATTGTTGTTCCACCTATAGTAAAAAGATACCCTGTGGTGCTCCTCCTTCTGTCTTTATCACCTATCATATCTAAATCAACATATGCCTATAGAAAAGTGTCTGAACCTGCAAAACATAATGCATGAGTATCAATACCTCTCAAATACTTGAGAATCCACTTTACTGTGTCCCAATGTTTTTTACCTGGATTGTTCATATACCTTCTCACAACTCCCACTGCATGTGCAATATCTGATCTTGTGCAAACCATTGAATACATCAAGCTTCCAACTGGTGATTTATAAGGGACCCTGGACATGTATTATATCTCCTCTTGTGTCTTGGGACACATTTCCTTAGTTAATTTGAAATGGCTGGCCAAAGGTGTACTAACTGGTTTTGCATTATGTATTCTAAACCTCTCCAACACCTTCTCTATGTACTCACCCTGAGACAATGTCAATTTTTGATTTTTTCTGTCTCTTATTATTCTCATGCCAAGGATTTTCTTTGCAGCACCCAAATCCTTCATCACAAATGAATTGGCTAATTTCTTCTTGGGCATATTTATATCCTGCATATTAGACCTTGCAACAAGCATCTCATCTACATACAATAGCAAGATAATATAGCTTCCATTTTCTAGCCTTTTAAAATAAACACAGTGATCAGAATGACATCTACTATAACCCTGTCGTGTCATAAACCTATCAAACTTCAAATACCACTGCCTTGGAGCTTTCTTTAGGCCATACAAGAACTTCTTCAACCTACATACCAAATTTTTCTTCCCTTTGACCTCATACCCCTGTGGTTGCTGCATATAAATCTCTTCCTCCAAATCCCCATCGAGAAAAGTTATTTTTACATATAACTGTTGAAGATGCAAATCTTCTACTACCACAAGACTTGAAATAGTCCTAATTGAAGTCATTTTAACAACATGAGAAAATATTTCATCAAAATCTATACCTTTCTTTTGTGCAAACCCCTTTACAACAAGTCTAGCCTTGTACTGCTTTTCTCCTCCATCTTCTTCCTTCAACTTGTAAACCCATTTATTCTGCAATGCTCTTTTTCCCATAGGCAACTGAACCAAGTCCCAAGTCAGGTTATTTTCCAAGGAATCCATTTCCTCTTTCATGCCTTGCTCTCACTTCTTTTTGGTGTCTACCTACATTGCCTCTTCATAACATTCTGGTTCACCAGAATCAATCAACAATAAATAATACAATGAAGGAGAGTATCATTTAGGGGGTATATTTAACCTGGTAGATCTTCTAACAACACTTGCAGGTGTTTGAGGTACTTGTTGCTCCTTTTGTTGTAAATTTTGATTTTCAGGTTCCTTTGGAATTTCATTTTCAGTGATCTCATCAAACACTGTGTATTCTTGTTTTTCTTCTTCCTGTTTCTTTCCCTGCAACTGATCTTTGTACATGACCTTCTCATTGAATATGACATCTCTACTCCTAATGATTTTGTTATTTTCATAATCCCATAATTGAGATCCAAAATCATTAACACCATATCCAATAAAGGTACACTTGTTGTATTTAGACTCAATCTTTATTCTATTTTCTTTATCAATGTGGACAAATGCTTCACAACTGAAGGTTTTCAAAAAAGAATAGTTTCCCTTTTATCCTGTCCATTCCTCCTCTAGAATTCTACCATCCAAAGAGATTGAAGGTCCTTTGTTTATTAAGTAAACAACAATATCTACAGCATCTGCCCAAAATTGTAAGGGAAAACCGGCATGCAATCTCATACTCCTTGCAGGATCCATGATTGTCCTATTTATCCTTTCTGACACACCATTTTCTTGTGGTGTTCTTGGAACTGTCTTCTCTCTACGAATCCCATGGTATGAACAGTAATCATCAAATTCCTTGCTGCAATATTCACCTTCATTGTCTGATCTGAGACACTTCAAACTTTTTCCTGTCTCATTCTCAACTAAAGCTTTCCATTTCTTAAAAGTATCAAAAACATCAGATTTTTGTCGAATGCAATAAACCCAAGTTTTTCTAGTTGCATCATCAATAAAAGTAACGTAATAATGAGATCCACCAAGAGATGATACGTGAGCTAGTGCCCATACATATGTATGCACAATCTCTAACCTTTCATTCTTCTTTTCTTTTTCGACTCTGAGAAATATGACTCTCTTATGTTTTCCTTAAACACAATGCTCACATAAGTCCAAATCAATTTGTTTAAGATCTGGCAGCAAATTTCTTTTGTGAAGTATCTACATACCCTTTTCACTCATGTGTCCCAGCCTATGATGCCACAATGTTGTATCCACTCATGTAGAAGCTAAAGAGATAGAAGAGTCACTATTACCAGTACATAAATACAATGTACCTACCTTCTCTCCTTTTTCTATCACCAATGATCCTTTGATGACCTTCCACGTCTTATCTGTAAATATGGATACACAACCTTCCCTTTCCAACTACCCTGTTGAAATTATATTTTTCCTTAAATATGGAACATGTCTTACCTCTTTCAACAACCATTGCTTTCCATTACGTTGCTTTATTTTTACCTTTCCCATTCCAACAATTTTGCATGGTGCATCATCACCCAAATGAACATGTCCAAAATCACCTTGAACATAATCTAGAAAATGTTTCCTATGGGGTGTGGCATGAAATGAAGCCCCTTAATCTACTACCCAAGACTCAAAAATATTATCTATAGAAAGAACCAAAGAATCTTGTAACACATCACCTGTTACATTTGCTTCCTGATTTCTCTCCTGGTGTCCATCTCTTTGTTTCTTTGGAGCTCTGCAGTCTTTCTTCAGATGTCCTTTCTTCCCACAATTCCAACACTCTATCTTTCCAAGTCTAGATTTGGATCTACCCTTCCTAGAATTCCCATGGTTCCCTAATCCCTTTCCTCTATCCTTTTGTCTTCCCCTATTCTCCATGTTCAATGCATTACCTAAGTGCTTTTCCGTCACATTTCCTCACTAAGTATAACACCAACAACATCATCAAATTTTAAAGTATTTGATCCAGAGACATAGTTACTTACAGCCATGACCAAACCATTCTATATTTTTGGTAATGAGCACAACATTAGAAGATCGCTAACCTCATCATCAAAGTCCACTTTTACAGAACTTAGTTGATTAGTCACCGTATTAAATTCATTTAAATGATCTGCAACAGACCCACCTTCTCACATCTTCATATTAAATAATATCTTCATTAGAAATACCTTATTGGATACCAAGGGTTTTTCATATAGTTTAGCCAATGTGTCCATCAGATCCTTTGTTGTCTTTTCTTTCGAAATATTGAAATCCATCGACGTTACCAAGCTCAGCCATATCGTTCCTAGAGATTTTCTGTCAAGAATATCCCATTCTTCATCCTTCATGGTCATCGACTTCTTTGCTACTCCGCCCAATGGTAGGAATAGATCCTTCTGATATAAATAATCTTCCATCTACATATTCCATAACTAGTAGTTTTAGACGTTAAATTTATCAACCCTAAACTTTCAATCTTCCGACATTTCTCCCACTCGAACCAGGAACCCTCTTTTCTTGTGAGTTAGTGTTACCTTTCGCTCTGATACTAGTTGCTAGAAAAAAAATATCATGGAGCAACAAAATAAAACAATTGCGGAAATAAAACACAGAATATACACAATACAATAGAGACACAGATTTACGTGGTTCACCCAGTGTGGGCTACATCCACCAGAGAAATTGCCAGGTCCTTCCTTCATTATTATCTAACAAATGAAGGGATACAACCTACAACAAAACCCATTGTAAATTACTCTTCTTTATCTCACAGTCTCCTCTCTCAGAATACAATACTTTCCATCATGCATAGTCACAATACATTTCCCTCATAACAGAGGGTTGCCTTCTAGGGAAAAAAACCCTAACGTAATTTCTACCATTAGATCTGTGACCTTATAATGAACGATCCAAATTTACAATGAAGTTACAATATACTTTTACAAGGAATTTTTTCCTTTGGGGGCTTCGCCCCCGAACCCTTGCCAAGGGCCCACTTGCCCCCAAACCCCCTATTCGGGGGGATAGGCCCCCCATAGCCCGCAAAGGGGGTACCCCCCCTCTGTACTCCCCTACATGGAAGAGTGTACATACTTCTAGGGTGTAAAGTCTTCATGGGTTATAAACATGGTTGAAAGCAAGGACCTCTGAATCAGGAAGATAATCAGGCTCCACAACCAACACAAATGCCTCAGGTTCTAATGTTCGAGAGCCTACTCAGTAGTTGGAGCAGACACAAATTTCCATTGCTAAACTCTACCAGGAAAATAGAGAATTAAGACAACAGTTGGCAAAAAATACCCTTAAGGTGTCAACACCAAAAGGTCATGAAGGGAACATAAACTGGCTCAAGAGGGAGCTTCGAGAATCACAAGATATGATCGTGCAGCTGCGCAAAGCACAAAGGGTGTCGAAAGATAAAAAAAATGAAAACACCTCATGGTGTGCGAGGTAGTCAAGGAGAAAGTCCGTGCACAGAAGATGCATGATTGACGAGCTCTATTTTGTGATACACAATTTTGATAGTTTTCCCTTTTTTGTGAAACTTTTTCATGTTCTTAATGTAACCAGGTTGATTGTTCCAAAAGGTGTAGATAGTGTCTCTTGTATGTAATCTGAGCTTGATGGGGATTTAATATAAAGTATTGAAATGGATGCATCTTTTCTTCCCTTTGTGTGTGTATCTATTGTGTTCTTTGTCTAAATTTTCTTGTAAGTTAGTCCCGAAATTATACAAAATGGTGCTCCGAGTTACATTGTATTTTCATTGATATCCTTCTGTGAAATACCTCCGACACTAATCAATTTCATCGTACGGTGCTGACATGGCACTACTGGCTCAGGATTCATGGTACTGAATATCGGGGACTTAGCTCGTGGGCATTGGTTGGACTCGGGACTTTGTTCATGTCGAACGCTCTAAGCTAAAATTGGGGCTTTCGATGCCGAAAAGGTATCGCGGAATGACCTTTGGAAATAAACCTATTGCGTAGTTTCCTTTTGATTTATCGTTCTCGAAAACCTCCGATACTGAAAAATGTTTTGGAAGTCCGTGATCGGCAATATCATTTCTTTCTTCGCTCAATGCTTACCCTTTTCGTCTTTTGTTGACGCTGAAGAGAATCTATTTTCAACGATATCCTTGTGTGATGTGTGTCGTGAAAGAACAACTTCCATCAGCCGACACCGATAAAGATCGGTGCTCGGCGACCTCAGTTATCTCGAGTGATTTTCTCTCATCTTTAATTCTTTCTGATGCTGAATTTTAGCGCATTGAGGAAATGTTTCAGCTGTCGATTCTTGAAGTGAATGTTAGTCTTTTAAGTTACGGTGATTTTCACATTTTCAAGAAAATTTTTAAGGACTTACTGAGAATCAAAATGATAATCAAAGGCAACATTTTTTCACAACGAAAATGAATCAAACAATGCAAAAGATCAAGTGGTACCCAAAAATGAAATTTGACATAGACATTTTTTAGGGTGTGTTGAGTGCTCAACACTGATCAATTTGAAGACACACATTTTCACAACGCCCCCCCACATTTCATGGATCCTCCATTGGCAATCATGATTTGAAAATTATTGAAGGCATATATATAGAAATTAGTTTCTTGGGCAATGTGGTGATGAATAAAATTATGGGCGCTTCCACTATCAACAAGAATGATGACCTTTTGATGCTTAATGTAACCAATTAGCTTGAGGGTTTGGGGAGTTGTTGACCAAAATTTGGTCATCTATATTTTTCTTCTCTTGGATTCATAAAATCCTTGATATCAAAAGAAGACATTTTTAAATTTTATAAGTTTACTCTACAACCCTCAGTATCATCTTCACCATGCCTTTTTCATATCATAAATTTGTTGTCGTATGCCTAAGTTATTCAAGATCTAGTCTAAAGGTCTGAAGGAGAGATTATGAAGAATTTTTATAAGTATCATTGTTCTTCTATTAATTTTTGAATTATGAAGTACTCTCATCACTTATTTCCCTCACCTTTCATCTCCACACTTACCATTTTTCTTTTTTGACCACTCATCAACATATGCTCAACTAGTCTCTACACTTAGACATTTTTGGGACTCTTACTTCATCTCCTTATCGGGTTCGTGGGTTGGCAGACTCATACATTCCATTATAATATCACACTCTCTCACTTTCCAACCTGATATCTACATATTACACTCTCTACCTACGATGCCTACATTTCCCCCCTTACCTCCCTTCTCATTCAAAACTTTAATACTTTGTCATATTTCAATGATTCTCGGGTTAGCGGATTTATGAAAAGCTCCATTTTCAAACTCTTTATCTTTTCTCCCTGCAGCCTAAAAAATTCCCTTCTAACTTTTGCTATCTACAAATACTCCCCCTTGCCTTCACTTATCCTTCCTACTGCTCTCCCATACTTAACCATTCTTCCAAATGTTTCCCCATTTAAACCATGAACCAATAAGAATATTCCACAGGGAAAATCGTGGAGGGAAAAAAATGGAATCTTATTATTAGAGAAACATGGAAATTTATTACAAAGAAACATGGAATTATATGAATGGCTGATTCATCAACAACTGGGTGTGCGATGGACAACGACAAGATTCCAAAAGTTATTATTTTATTTTATTTTCCAAGGGCCGAATCCTCCAAGCTCCATAATTTCTTCTCTTCTTGTGTTTGTTGCCAAGTGTATAAAACACTTAGTATTGCATATCATGAAGAATATAATATACCAATGCATTTGGGATATAATTTTAATACAAAAGGTTGAATTTTATAAAGAGAAGAACAAAATTCATTGAAGGGTTGAGATTGCCCATCAATTTTGATCGATGACGGTTGAGTGTTGATATTGCGGAGGCCATCACTTGAGCTTCAAGTGTCAGAATTACGAAAACGTTATATCTTTGGAAAGGTTTTCTATGTAGAATATGGTGGTACATGTTTCAAGTGTTGAAAGTTGACACATTTTCCTCGGAATTTAAAATATCATTCAATTGCATGTTTAATGAGCTTGTGTGACAACTCAACTTCACAACCTCATATCTTGAGATACAAGCTACGGATTTGCACAAAATTGTATATTTGGAAATATAAGATCATGAATATCATATCATAAGTTATTTCCATGGCTGAAAATTTGATTATAATTCCCATAAAATTAAAACACAAGGCTCCCCTTTTAAATGGGAAATTAATTAACTTGTGAAAATAAAAGTTTATTTAAAAACTTTTATTAAAAAGTGAAATGGACCCATTTTAGATATGTATGTATTAATGATATAATTTCATTAATGAGTAATTAATCATACACTAATTAAATGGAATTTTTCAAGAAGAAACTTGTATGGGAATTTCAAGAGAGGAAGAAAACCCTAACCACTTAGGTAGTTAGAAAATCTCTTCTTAAAAAGAGAAGAGAGGCTTCATTCAAGGGTCCAAGAATTAGTATTGCCAAAGGGGTAGGGAAGAATATCAGAGGAAGAAGAATGTACATCCATGGATACACAATCAATCTTCTGATCAAAAGCAATAAATCTCCATCTTCTCCATTTTTTTTATATATTCCTCTACACCACTTCTTATAGTTTTTTGGTCGAATCTCAGAGTTGGGCACAAGGTTGAGTTGTTGAGTGTTATTCTTATATATTTTCTTATATTATCATGTAGTATTTGAAGCCACCTATATGGCTGAAAAATATTCTTTAATGAAGAACATCTTTCATAAATAAAACTCCACAAAGAATTTCTTCGAGGTTGATATTGACTATGCTTTGTAACCCAGAGTTTTGAATACAAAGTATTTAAGGTTGACCTAACAAATTATATTTTTCTCTTGATTGCAATAATCTATTAAAATTCTTTCAGATGATCAAATCATTCTCTCCTATGAAGAATATATGGATGTATTTATATATTGTTTAGAAGATTGTGTGTGATGATAATCACAAATTAATTCTAATGTTGAATCCCTCCTTCAATATTTTCTTTTGTTGCACATAAATATTGTAATTAGGTTATTGAAGAACCATTTTATTTCATAATCTCAAGAAATAAATATTTAGGGATTTTTTTCCTAGCACTCTCCTAATACAATATATCATAGATCTATCTTTTAGTCCAAGAGGAGTACCACCTCTCTAAAAACGAAGGGGGACTATGTCCTCGTGAAGTTGTCGTTTTGGTCCTGACAGATTCAAGTGTCAACATTTTTGGCGATCATACCGGGGAAGATTTATTTTCAATATATTTGAGGAACTAGAAATTTCCATGGATCAAAGTTTCGAGAACAATATTCAAGAAAATTGTTGCTTATCATAAGCATGGCTCTCCTTTTTTGTAATATAAAAAAGAAATGAGAAGCATCAAAGATTAGGGAGAATGAACTCCCTGGAAAAAATCAAAATGAAGGTTTTAATTCATGTCATAATGCTTCTTGATATTCTTCATCAATACCATCAATGCTTTGCAAGGCTCATCAAAAGGGAGAAATAATCAAAAAAGGAGACAATTTTATAATAACCCTTTAAATCTAGCAGAAGTAGATTTTCAGATGGCCAATATTCCTATTGAATTTTTTTTCTAAATTCTTTCAGGATGATTCAGAAGATGCAGAGAAACAATTGATTAATTTTAAAGGTACATGTTATGATTTCAACCTCACTGAAGACAATGTTACATGTAGATTATTCCTACAAACTCTACAAGAGGATTCTCTTGAATGGTATTGTTCATCGATGCTTAACTCCATTATTAGTTGGGATGTGTTAGAAGCTTCATTTGTAGAAACGTTCATCCCAAAGGTGCATTCATATGTTTTTTATGATGTTTTAAATGTTTCTGCCCACCCATCCTCTCCCATATGGAAGCAATATAAGTAAATTCCAAATTTTGAAGAAGAATATAATCAAAAGAGTGGATGAAATTTTTAATTCAATTCATGTTTCTGAAGACGAAGATGAAACTTCCAAAATACAAGAAGAAAATTTCAGCCTCCTATATACTCCATATGAAGATATTTCAAGAAAAAATTTTGAGAATGAAATTAAGAAGCCTCCACCAAATATACAAGAATATTCCATCCTTGTAATAGATGATGAAACCTCACAAGAGAACTTGCAACAAGAAGAATTAATGTAAGAAATGAATCTTGAGAATAATGATGAGCAAGATCACCTTTACAAGAAAGAAGAGTATTTTCAAGATATTTTTGATGAATCAAGAACCTTGGAAGTGGTTGTAAATAAATATAAGGATGTCCATATCTCATATACTCCATATGAGGAAGAAATTAAAGAGTCTCCACCGAAAATGAAAGAAGAATTCAGCCAAAATAAAGAAGAATTGGCGGAAGAAAACAATTTTGAGAATAAAGAAGATAGCCATTACATAGAAGAAGAACATGGCCAAGACATCACCAATGAAACAATAATATTGAATGTGGAAAAAGAAGAAAAAGAGAATGTTTTAAAGAAATAAATATCTCATTTGATTGAAGATAGCAACACTCGAGTAGATTATATTGAATATTGGTTTGAAAGTATTGTCATCCTGCCAATGCAAACACGTCTTCTACACACATTGCTCGATCCCATTGTGGTACATTTTGGGCATGCTCCTGATTCTCATGCTCCTGATTTATTGGTAGCAACCCAAATATTTATTTTATTGTTGGAGCCCATTTCACAAGTCAATGGGATTCTTAAATGGCTCCATTTGAAATCTTCCTATACCTAAGGTTCCCCTTTGCTTCAAGTAAGTTAGGGTAGGTAGATCATGTATGTACATATTTTGTTTCTTGAGTTCAGTTTTGCATAATAAGGAATTATTTATATTGAAGTTTGAAGATAACTCCATGAAAGAAGAACAATTACAAGATTTCAATTTGAAGATGACTCCATAGCCCAATGGAGAAGGTAACTGGTCTTGAGATTATGGTGTTCTTAGCAACCCACAGGGGGTCACTATCCCACAGTTGGAGCCAGTTGTTGACCAAAATTTGTTCTTTTATATTTTTCTTCTCTTGGATTCATAAAATCCTTGATATCAAAATAATACATTTTTGAACTTTTATAAGTTCACTTTGCATCCCTCAATCTCGGCTTTGCCCTGATTTTTTCGGATCAAAAATCTGTTGTCGTATGCCTAAGTTATTCAAGATATGGTCTAAAGGTCCGAAGGAGAGATTATGAAGAATTTTTCTAAGTATCATTGTTATCCTCTCCATTTTCTAATTATGAAGTACTCTCATAACTTATTTCCCTCACCTTTCATCTCCACACTTAACCATTTTTCTTTTTTCACCACTCTTCTCCATATGCTCCACTAGTCTCTACACTTACACGTTTTTGGAACACTTCCTTAATCTCCTCATCAAGTTTGTGGGTTGGCAAACTCATACATTCCCTTATATTCTCACACTCTCTCACTTTCCAACCAGCTATATACATATTACAATATCTACTTCTGAAGCCTACATTTCCTCCCTTACCTCCCTTCTCATTCAAAACTTTAACACTTAGTTATATTTCAGTGATTCTCAGGTTGGCGGGTTTATGAAAAGCTTCATTTTCAAACTCTTTCTCGTCCATCCTCGCAGCCTACAAACTACCCTTCTAACTTCCGCTATATACAAATCCTCCCCTTCCCTTCACCTAACCTTCTGATTGTTCTCCCATACTTAACCATTCTTCTAAAGTTTTCCCCATTTAAACCATGAACCAATAAGAATATTCGACATGAAATCATGGAATTGTGACACATGGCAACTCGTAGAGGGAAATACATGGAATATTATTATTAGAGACACATGGAAAGTTATTACAAATATAGATGGAAGTATATGAATGGATTATTCATCAACAACTGGGCATGAGGTGGACAATGACGGGATTCCAAAAATTATTATTTTATTCGACGATTATCCAAGGGCCGAATCCTCAAAGCTCCATAATTTCTTCCCTTCTCGTGTTTGTTGCTAAGTGTATAAAAAACTTAGTATTATATATACAGAAGAATATAATATCCCAATGAATTTGGGATAGAATTGTAATCCAAAAGGTCGAATTTTATAAAGAGAAGAACAAAATTCATTCAAGGGATGAGATTTTCCCATTAATTTTGATCAACGGTGGCTGAGTTTTGATCTTGCGGAGGCCATAACTTGAGCTCTGGGTGTCAGAATCATGCAAAATTTGTACCGTTGGAAAGGTATTTCTATGTAGAAGATGGTCATATAGGTTTCAAGTTCTGAAAGTTGATATAGTGTCTTCAGAAATTAAAATATCAGTTAGTTGCATGTTTAATGAGCCTACGTGACAACTCAACTTCACAACCTCATATCTTGAGATTCGGGAGATGGATTTGCGCAAACTTTATACAGGTGGAAATATAAGACAATGAATATCATATCAGAAGTGATTTATATCACTAAAAATTTGATTACGATTCCCATAAAATTAAAACAAAAGGCTCCCATTTTAAATGTGAAATTAATTAAATTGTGAAAATAAAAGTTTATTTAAAAGCTTTTATTAAAAAGGGAAATGGACCCATTTTAGATATGTATATATTAATGATATAATTTCATTAATTAGGAATTAATGAGAAACTAATTAAATGGAATGTTTCAATAAGAAACTTGTATGAGAATTTCAAGAGAGGAATTAAACCTTAACTATTCAGGTAGTTAGAAAATCTGTTCTTAAAAAGAGAAGAGAGGCTTCATTCAAGGGTCCAAGAATCAATATTTCCAAAGGGGTGGGACAAAATATTAGAGGAAGAAGAAGGTACATCCATGGATACACAATCAATCTTATGATCAAAAGAAATAAATCTCCATCTTCTCCATTTTTGTTATATAGTCTTCTACACCACTTCTCATAGTTTTATGCTTGAATCTCATAGTTGGGAACAAGGTTGAGTTGTTGAGTGTTGTTCTTATATTCTTCTAAGATATTTTATTATATGATCATGGATTATTTTCAGCCACCTATATGTCTGTCAAATATTTTGTAATGAATAACATCTTTCATAAATAAAACTCCACAAAGAATTGCTTCGGGTTTGATCTTGACTGTGCTTTGTAACCCAACGTTTTGAATACAAAGTATTTAATGTTTACCTATTGAATTCCCTTTTGATATTGATTGAAGTACTCTGTTAAAATTCTTTGATATGATCAAATCATTCTCTCATATGAAGAAGATATGGATTTATTTATATATTTTTAATAAGATTGTGTGTGATGTTGGTCACAATTTAATCCTGATGTTGATTCCCTCCAATATTTTCTTTTGTTGCACATAAAGATTATACTCAGGTTATTAAAGAACCATTTTATTTCATAATCTCAAGAAATAAATATTTAGGGTTTTATGCCTAGCACTCTCCTAATCCAATATATCACAGATCTATCTTTTAGTCCAAGGGGAGTACAATTGTCCTTGTGAGGTTTTCATTTCGGTCATGACATATTCAAGCATCAACATGAGTAGAGAAGCTAGCGAGAGAATTCAGTGAAATGATTGGTTTGACTTCAAGAGGGTCGGAGGGTGGGGTCATGTCAGTGGGTTAAGGTGAATCGACCACAAGGGGGGCCTCAACATCGTCTTCCGAAACATCCTTCGAGATGGCCATAAAAATATTTTGTTCCTTACACTTGTGCATGGGAAAATATTTGTCATCACAATTATAAAAAAGGCCTTTAAGTTGGCGTTCAACCATTTCTACCTTGTTCAATTTTTGGATCTTTAGTGGAGTAGAAGAAGGAGTGGGAGTGACTATTTTAGTGCAAGGAATAAAGGATGGTTTTCTGGTTTGGGAAGAGATAACCTATTTTTCTTACTTATCTCTTTTAGTATCTTCCACCCAACTCTAAGGCCGAGCCATGAGGACATGGGCACGAATCTCATCCTTAAGGCCACAGATAAAACATTATCGGAAAAAAGCATTAGACATGCCCTTTGTATATAAATCCAATCGCTCAAAAGAGGCTATAAATTATTCCACTGTTCCATATTGTTTCAACTTTGTCAAACATCCTAAATGGTTGGTGTTAGTGTCAAAGCGTTCATAAAGCAATGCCAAAAATTGTGTCCAAGCCACGTACCCTTGGCGGGCATTTTTTCTCTATTGCCACCATTACCAACATTCTTGATCTAGATGGAGAACACCATACCAAATTTTGGACAACTCATATGTAATTCCATACAAAGAGAAATAATGTTCCATTTGAGTTGCCCAACCAGTGGGATTTGAGTCATCAAATTTGGTCACATCCACATGCAAAAAGCGTAGGTCACACTGAAAGTGATGGGGATGAAAAGTATGGGAATTAGAGGAAGTTTCACCTTTGTATTGCAAAGGTGGGTCAGAGGAGGGAATATCTGCAGGGATATGTATCTTGGCACAGATCATCGTAGTGAAGGATGAAAGTTGGGTATTGAACAATTCAAGTTGGGTAGTGAGGTCATGTTTGATGGTTTCCATTTTGGCATCGATGGAGGAATGAATGTTTTTGTTTATGGTGGAAATATTTTCATTGATATGTCTCTCATCTTGTTGGGTATATGTGAAATTAGAGTACAAGGAATTGAAGCGAGCTTCCATGTATTGACTAAGAGTGTGGGTCATGATGAAGAGGGAAAACGAAAAGGGATGGGTGGGATCACATAGAAAATGGGTTATGGGTGAAGTGTATCACAACGATCAGGGAGACAGGGGGAATCCAATGGGGTAAGGCCTAAATAATGGTGTTGGAATGGGGTTGGATCCATGAAAAAACAAAAATACTAAAAAGTGATAGGTATGAATACGATAAGGGCGAAGAGAGGAATCCAACGGGATAGGTCTCAAATAATGGTGCCAACATGATCCATAATTCTTCGTTTTGTTTTGTACTCATGTGGAGTTATACTCCGATTTGAAGAATATTGTAGTGATGAAATGTCAAAATTCTTAACATGAAGAAATGAGTAGTAATTTTGCAACCGAATGTAGGAGGCATAGTTGTGTGGAAATATATCTTGTTTGTTCTGTTTTTGTTTCCATCCCAAGGGTTATGATATTCAAGGGTTCTATAAAAAATGGTTTTCCCTGTGCTATAGCTCTCTAATATACATGCGGGATCCAACAATAGTACTCAACCCAATATCTCAGGGCACCAACTAAGGAGTCTAGATCATGCCCTTAGCCATACTACCCGACTACCCAAGTACTAGAGATTATCTTCCCGAGTTTTTTTATCAGTGGAATTATAACAATCAAGAGACCGATCAGTTTATCTATGGAGGGATTCAGGAGACCTAGGCCAATCTATATACAGGTGTTGTATGATGCACTACCACTTGAAGGGGTACTAACAGGGGTTACAAGGGTGGCCAAGAGATGTGCATTTAGGTACCACTTGTATTTCATGTGTGTATGACTCCCCGAATGTGGTTTTATGCATGTAATGACATATATTTTTAGCTTTAAGATGCCATAATATGTCTCTACCCTAAAAAAAAATTAACCCACAATGTTTTGTTGAGGAAGGTGCTCTGATACCACTTGTAATATTCCATATATAAAATAGTATGCAGAACAAAAATATTTTATCTATAAATGGAAGAGAAGAAATGATATAATCAAAACAATACCAGAATAATACTAGAAAACACCAGAAAGACAACTTTGATTACTAATAGAAATGTTCACTTGCCTCTTTGAGGGGGAAAGCTCCAGTAGAGAAGAGCTCTATTACAATAATATGAAAGACAAAAAATATCATAACCTCTATTCCTATTTATACTAAATATTTCTATCCAAAAGAATAATCTAGAGGAAGATCCTTTTATAAGTGGAAGCTTCTATTAGGTCTTCTTACATTTGACTTATTCTTCCTTATTTCTAGGCATTATTAATATTGGCCTTTATTAAATGGAAATATATTATTCTACCTATGTGAGGGGTTAGGGATATTAGGTCCCTAACATTAGATTCCATGTCACCGTGGGATGGATGCCTGGTGTGCTAGCTAGAAGAACTAGCTCTAGGGATAGTTTCCAGATTCTATGTGAGTTGGCGAGTTGTGGTTGCCCAAAATCCATTTGGATTGGGTAGTAGCACAGTTCTATGTGTTAACTATCTAAAATTAAATAGTCTCTCATACTTTATTTGGATTGGTTAGTAGCGTAGTTCTATGTTTGAACTGGCTCAAACTAAAAAGTTTCCTAGACTCCGTAAGGATTGGGTAGTAGCGTAGTTCTGTGTAAACTAGCTCAACTGCATATTCCAGATTCTATGTGAGCTAGATGGTTTCCTATTTTAGTGTGAGATAGATGAAATCCTTGTAATGACATAAGGTCCAAGAGGATCATGAGGTTGTTCCGACTAGAGAGATGCTACATGTGTTGATGAGGCCCAAGATGCATGACTATGACATGACCATTAGATAGTATCTGTGTGTGACTATTAAAGAGCCTATTTGGATATGATGGTGATACTTGTGACATGATCTATTTGATCTTGAGATATCATGTGTGGCTATGCTACTTGTTACATGATCTATTTGATCATGAGATGGCCTGTGTGGCCATGCTACTTGTGACATGATCTGTTTGATCATGAGATATCCTATGTGGATATGCTGATGTTACCTGTAGACTAGTATGCAAGACCACATGAGTCTTCCCCATGTCATGTGAGATGGATGGATGTGTTTGAGACCATTACATGAAGAACATATTAGTTAATACCTCCCTAGATAAGAGTGAGTGTTGATGTTTTGGTAGCTACGTGAGGTATTAACCTCCAAGTGTAACCTTTGTACTTAGAATAGACTATTATTGAAGTATTACAACCATTAAATAGATGTGTAAAAACCCTAGAAGAGAAGTTGACCCAAGGAGAATAATAATAAAGAAATAGCAGGCCCCAGAAAGAGAATTCAACCCCACCTAGAAAAGTCAGTTGTACAGGCTAGTATAAATAAGGAGGCATCTTATATCATTTGGACACACTCACCAATCACTCAGCTAGTGTGAAAGTCTAAGGAGTTGCAACTGTAGTAGAAGGAGGCGCAAGTTTGCAGAGAGTATTGCAATAGTTGTCGTGGAGTATTCTCAGTCTTTCTGGTATCTCTCTTGTGTGCTTCTCTTGGTAAATGTATGCTTCCATTAGTAGATGTATGTTCTCTTGGTATTGTGTTCTTTTTGCAACAGTGGTGTTTATGGTTAGGGTTTATACGTTGGTTATAGTGTGGACTTTCCATAATAATTCTATCTAATAAAAGGTTGTTGTGCTCGAGGGTGGCATATTTGAATTCCTATGCTTGGGTGACAATGATGTGACATTGTCTATGTTTAAACGATCATATCAAAATTTTTACAATTGGCACATATAATATCCATTAAATAGGAATCCGTGTAGAATGTTGATTTTTTTTTTATTTGGCTTTGTCCTTTTGAACCCTATAAATGACTCTATTTAATGACAAGAAAAGGATGGTTTCCCAGTTGAATACACTTCTTGTTGTGATGATTGTATGCACCAAAGGAGCCAAGCATCCTTAAAGTGAATACATTTATGTTCCCCGTATAGTATGCACGCAAGAGACATGGAATATATGTATGGGTCTCTTTAATTATTCATTTTATATACACCAATAATATTTTCAAAGAACATTTAATATTCAACCCACCATTTTTTAATATTGTCTCAATGTCATGGTCTTTATGGAACTTCTCCAAAAAAACAGTTATCATGAATTTTCTAGATTTGTGTAGTGTCTATTACTTTTCAAGATTAAAAGATTGATAACAAGTCACACACCTCCCCTCATTTTATATAGTTTTAGTGTCACCATTAGTGTGATTGGTTATATATTTGATGGCTTATGAGCATGGAATTATAGCATTTTTTTCTGCAATGGTATAAATATGTGATCTTGTGATATTTATAAGCACCATGTCATCAAAATTTCTCACTATTGGATCACTTGGAGGAACTACATCCAGATACTACTCCTCCATAATCCTCCTATAGATATAACTCCATCCTAGGAAATGTATTTGAGCATTTATAATGACTTATGTGTCTTTGTATATTGGATTCACAAGTTCAATGCCATGCTTACAAAACTATATTACTAGAATCAATTATTCAGGTCTGGTCTCCATGTCACTATGTAGTTGCTCAACTGTTTCAATCACTGTTTTATTTACCTTAGGTGATTTCATGGGTGTATTGGAGGAAGATATCCTAGGAAACATATTATCTAAAGTAAAATTGAAATTAAATTTATATTTTTTACACATTCTTTACAAAATCTCTAATTTTCTTAGTAGTTAACAAAATCTACGCTTTGTATAAGAAATATAGTTTCTACTTCAAATTTTACCTAACAATAATGAATTTCAATGAGAAACTTAATTTTATTTTTTTAATATATACTTTTTTAATATCTACCCTATGAATTTATGCTAAATTATCAAACACTAACACTGCACCAGTATTGGGAGCTCTTATAACCAATAGTTGTTGAAAAACTATGGCCAAAGCATTGTAAGAATCTTTCTTTTACTTCAATGGAAAAACAAATTCCCTTCATGCGATATAGGAAGACCTTTTAACTTTCAATCAGAGAATTTTAAAACTTTAATTGGGAGGTTAAGGTTTATTTGTGCTTCAGTCATTGGAGGAAACTTTCACTTTCATAAATTTGGGTCATCATAATTATATTTAACTTATTTTCACAATGCGATCGAAATTATTTTTTAATTTTCTCTATACAAAAATTTGGACCTACCTATGATATCTAAATCATGTTATATTAAAATTTAAATCTCATCAGAGTGCAATATAAACTTGCTACTCCTATGAAAAAGTGAAAATTTCCATCGATAAGTGATCCAGGATCTTTTCATCGAGTGACTTATAAAGAATTGCATTAAATGAGCATAAATTAAAGTGCACCATTAAAGAAGGAAAAGCTAAAAAATAAAGAGACGTAAGCATCAAATCTAAACCAAAAAAATTGATAACAGAGTTCGTCCCTGGCGGACTACGTCTCTGGGTATTGCTCTCAAATGGGTATCTCTTTCATTAACTCAACAAAAGAATTTGTAAAATTACATAAGTATACCTCATTATGAAATAAAGATTCATAAATAATGATCAGATCAGAAAACATACAACACCACTGGATTTGTGGCGTCGAATTACCCAAAAATGACTGTCTCCAGGCCTCAATCTGACTATGGCATTCCCAGGCCCAAGAAGAAATTTGTCTCAGTTTTTGTGCCCCTCTGCAACCTACATCTAATGACTGGACTACATAGAAATGCATGCCCAAGTTCATACTATACATGTGTCTCCTTTCAGGCTTGGGGGGACTCAGAATTTAAGCATTATCCACGATCTTTGATTAAAAACAAGTTCATTGGAATATTGGTTTGGGCATTAATATAAAAGGCATATAGTGGGGAGGAGGTCCCAAGGTTAAACCCGCTGACGTCCCCCTTTTGGGTTTTAATCCATTGTAATATATATTTATAATACAAAGTTTTTCCTCTATGTTTAGAGTTGGTGCTATATATATCTCCAATGGTTATATCATGACCAAGTTTGGCATGGTCCGCCAAATTTGGCGGATGTGCCAAACTTTTAATTTTTTCAAAATTTTCTCACGGGCTATCATTGTGCTTTTTCCGCCTGCCATGTGGCAACCCCTAATTGGGCCACATGGAAACCTCCATCTGGGCCATGTTTTCCTATGCCATGTCATCACCATGTTAGTATGCCATGTCACTATGCCACATCATCATGCCATGTCATCGTACGGACCGTACAGACTTCCACGTGGCACAATCCTATTGGTCCATGGATCGACCCAAAAGTGCCAAAACTAGGTGACATGTGGAAACCTCTGGTGCTTCCACATCTTCATGATGATGCCAGCATGACACATGTCACCTTCTTCTCCTGGTGTGTGTGTTGTATAGATTCATACATCATCTGTACGGATGTTGATGTCAGCAGTACGGATGTTGACTCATCCCTTGCTAACTACGCTAGGTTGACCAAACTTTGACCTCGAATATCTTTCAATCCGTAACTTTGTTTGACAATCCATTTCCACTGTTAGAAATATTGTGAAGTTCTCTTCATGATCATATCATTTTCTTTGAGTTTTGGGAACTTTTATTTTTTTCCCTCTCTTGAGGCCATTTTGAGTGTCCTGAGTTGCCTCTACGAGTTTTAAGTTGTTCTTAGCCTTCTATGGATCGTTTTTGGATCATGCCTTCCCACTGAGATATTTTTGGACCACCAAAATATTTCATCAATCAACAGGTAAGTGAGATAAGAGTCCCCTCACTTTGTCCTTCTCTATCCACTTTGCCTTGCTTGGATGTGTGCCCTTTAAGCCTATTTGCAGATAATCAACATCACCCCTACGTGAAGTCCTCATCCTTTTCTCCAGGATGATATATTCATGCAACGCATCCAAGTACTCAGGTGATAAATCATCAAATGAAGGTATTTAAACTTCCACATCTTTATCCATGATCATGGGAGGCTCAAAACATTTCAATTTCTCAACGTTCACAACTGACTAAATCTGTATATAAGGTGGAAGATCCAGACAAAAATCATTGGTACCACTTTTCTCGAAGATAGTGAAGGGCCCATAACGAACGAGATTCATTTTCTTACCTTCACCCTTCAATATCTCCTTGCTAATGTGAAGTCATACTCGGTCTCTAGATTGGAACTAATGATCAACCCTGTAATTTTCATGTCGATCTTGATACTATGCTTGACTTTTCTCCAACTACTCCATGACTACCTGGTGTATCTTCTGGATCCTCTGGATGAACTTCTGGGCTTTGTCCTCTGCTTGTTCTTCATTCACATCGACATATCTCCCATACATCAAGTCCAAAGGAACCTTGGGTAGGTACCCAAAACATGTCTCAAAAGGTGAACTCTGAGTGGATGAATTTAAAGCTCGGTTGTAATCATGTTGTACATAGGGTATTTTTTCATCCCATAACTTGGGATGCTTGCTACAGTAGCCTCAAAGAAAAGTATCATTTTTATGTTTACCACCTCTGTCTGTCTATCGGTCTATGGATGGAAAATATTTCTCCTCTTCAATTTGTTGTCCATCATTCTCCACAAGCTAGTCCAAAATTCCCCAAGGAATCTAGTATCTCGATCCGAGACAATGGATGTGGGTAACCCAAAGTGAACCCAAACATGATGAAAGAAGAGATTAACAATCTTCTTAGGAATGATCTACTTTTTAAATGACATAAAGATACACATATTGTTGAACCTATCCACTACAACATACAAATAGTCATGATCCCTTTTGGTCATTGGTAAACCCCCTACAAAATCCATGGAGATACTTTCCTGTGGATGGGATGGAACAAGAAGTGGTGAGTATAGCCCCAATTTATGTTAGTCGTTTTACAAGTAGAACACATCACACACCCCTTTACATATTTAGTTACAATTTCTTTCATTTGAGGCCAGTAACTAAACCTCTACAAATGAGCCATGGTTTTCCTACCCCAAAATGCCCAGACATAAGAGAAGTGTGAGATTCTCATATTACATGGACTCATTCACTTGTAGGAATACATAGATTTCCAAGATGGTAGAGTATTTTTCCTTGCAGATAATAGTTCTCTACCTGTGCACCATGTGTTAGCTTCTCATATACTTATTTAAAATCTTCATCGATGGTACATTGTTCTATATAGATATCATGAGATAAATAAGTACTATTCAAAATAATAGAAGCAACAATAGGAGGTCTAGAAAGCATATTGGATACCGTGTTACTTGTACCCTTTTTGTACTTGATTACCAAATGAAATTGTTGTAGAAAACTCATCCATATGTAGTGTCAAGATTGTTGCAGTTTGGTATGTTCTTGGAGATACTATAAGGGCTAGTGATTTGTATGTATGATTGTTTCCTTCCCTAACAAATTGTGCTTCCATTTCTTTACGCTTTGAACTAATGCATAAAACTCTTTATCATATGTAGGATAGTTCACAATAGATTGGTTAAAAGTTTCAGAGTGGTAACAGATAGGCTTATGATATTGCATCAATACTGCACCCATGGTGTATTTGTTGGCATATATATCGATCTCAAAAGGATGTTGAATATTCAACAATGATAATACTGGTGCAATATTGATCTTCTCCTTCAAAGTTTCAAAATATTTTTGTTTCTTTTCTTCCCACTGAAAAGTGTTCTTCACACGGGTTAAGGCATGCAAAGGAGATGCTATAAAGGAGAAGTTTGAAATGAACCTCCTCCAATACCGGATTTCACCTAAGAAGCTTCAGACTTTGGTTAAACATTTTGGCTCAAGTCAATTTACAATTACATCAATTTTGTAAGGATCAATTTTTAATTTTCCTCCTCCTACAATATGACCTAAGTACACAAGTGAAATCTTTCCAAATTCACATTTAGACAATTTTACATACAACTTTTCCCTATGCAAAGTATCCAATACTTTCTTTACATGCCTCACATGTTCATCCCAAGTCCCGCTAAAAATAAGAATGTCATCTAAATACACAATCACAAAGTCATCTAGGAAAGGCCGGAATACATCATTCATCACACACATGAAAGTTGTCGAGGCATTACAAAGCCCAAATGGCATAACTAACCACTCAAACAATCCCTGTTTGGTTGTAAAGGTAGTTTTCCATGCATCTTGTTCTGTGACCCTAATTTGATGGTATCCACTATGCAAATCCAACTTAGTGAAGTAAACAACATTCTTTAACTGATCAAATAAATCATCTATACGAGGAAGAGAGTATCGATTTTTCACCATGATTTTATTTAAAGCCCGGTAATTTGTTACAAGGGAAAACCTCTCTATGGCCAAGGGTAAACCACAACAGACAGGTATGACTCCAAAAATCAACTCAATTCCAACATGTGCTATATAAACTAATGTGCAATATAAGGAAGAAGCCTACCTAGATCCAATCATTTGATTTCATTCCACCATTGAGCACTTTGACCCAAAGCTTAACACCTGCAAGAAGTTCTCAACAAATAAGCGATGCAAGTATATAGTGAAATTATATAAAATGAGTTAGCACATCAGATAGCACAATCCATTAATAAACATTACAAACATTCCCATGGATAATAATCATATATTTGCAATATATTGATAGGACGGGAAAGGATTATTTCTATTAATAATTGATCAATAGAAGTATCAACATTACATACTTCCATGTCATCACGGTTCGAAACAAAGAAACCAAGTTTCGTCCAACTGGGTCTCCACCACTTCAATCCTCCACCAAAGGCAAGCTCATAGCAAAGAGGTAATGAGGTATTCTCAACAATAAGGAAATATATTGGGGGATAAACACTATGTTCAGACTTGAGGGACAAAGGGATGCAGACTCAATATGAAGTAATTTCTCCAAAGTAACTTTTATCTCAAAGTTGAATGCTTTCTCCTCTTTTTCCATAGCTCGAAATTGTTCACTTATAGCCTCCATAATGCAACTGAAGGTCTGATTCAAAATGTTTCTAGTATATGGAAGGCCAAAGATCATAGATATTTTTTTGTGACATGGAAACCCGACCTCATTTTGTATTTTCTGGCAGAAATCCCAATATACACGAGCTATAGTGGAGAAGCAAGCGTATACACATCTTGCAAAGAAGTTACAGAGTGTATATGTGGAAAAATATATATTTTTGGTTCTGGATTTATCAAAAAGGGGTTGATAAGTCTTCATAGGGAAATGGAAAAAGGCCCTCTATGCAAGATAGAAATGGTGAGGCAAACTTTTGTATAACATAATTGACACACAATCTCCATGTGCCATCTTTGTTTGGCACCATCACGATTGAAGAAATACAAGGAGATGAACTGGGCTTGATGACCCCTTGATCCAGTAAGCCCTGCACTTGCTTCTTGATATCTGTCATCTCTAGAACTGACATCCTGTACATTCCCACATTAGGAAGAGGAGAATCTTGTTGAAGTTGTATCTCATGTTGGATTTTTCTCTTAGGATGTTATCCATCTAGTTCTTGAAAAATATCATCATACTTATAAAGAATAAAAATTAATTCCTTTTCATGATATCCTTGGAAAGCATCAGATGTACTGACATATTTATCTCTTATGACCATGGGTAAATATCTCTTATTAGTGTTTATGAGTCTTTCCATTTGCACTGCCCTAATAAGTGTTGTATTTACCCTCATGTTGTGATCTCTAACAATATATTCCACTCCCCCCTTAGTAAGGTGGTATTTGTTCTCATGACGAAAGAATAATTATTTTCTATCATAAATATAAGGAATTCCCAACACTATGACACATATATCAAGTGGTACAAAATCCAAATCCACTTCATCAATCAACTTTGAAGCAATAGAAAATATAACCCTACATTGTTTGGTGACATTAATTTTTGATTTATCACATACCCAACCAAGATGATAAGGCTTCAGATGTGGTTTCATTTCAAGACCAATATTCTTGACAAGTGCTTCAGATATTAAGTTTACTTGGGAACCTAGATCAAATAATGTATCTATCTTAGTTTGTTTAGATACAACTCTTATGTGAAATAATTCATTGCTCTTTCATTCATCATCATGAGATTAATTATTGGAACTTGAACTAGCATGAAGGGAATCTTTACCTTGTACTCCAACCACTGTGATCTTTCCTTCATCTCCTAAATCAGAACCAAGATCTTGTTTCACTGTAGCAATGGTTTTTGTCTTCCCCTTTCCACCAAACTATTTCAATTTCTTCTCTGGATGTTGTTTCCAACAATGTTCTTCATCGTGACTGCTTTTCTTGCAATGAGTGAAATATGGATTTCCTCCTTCTCTCGTCATTGTGGCGGTCTTCTTTTCCTTCCTTTTAAACTTCTTGAAAGTTTTATGTGGGAGATTGGAAGGTTTCTTCATGGGATCTTCTTGAACATGCTTCCCCTTGTTCTCAAGGTGAGTGGCTTGCACACAAACTTCATCAAGACTAGTGGGGTTAAATAAGAGAAAAGTATGATGAATATAACTTTGAAGTGCACCAATATACTGTTGAAAAGTCAACAAGAAACATGTGTCTAATTTAGTTTTCCCTTAATTAAATTAGACAATAAATATTAATCTATTATCTCATTCATAACTGAGTGATTTTGAATTGTAACAAAATTACAAGTGTAGTTAGGTGAGTTAAGCTTAGTTGTATTAGTGTGAGTTTAGTGAATTAATTATTCATTAATTCACAATCAGTTAACTCACATGCAACTGAAGATTCACCATGGTTAACTACATGCATGTTAGTTCCAATGGACACCAGTTGAGATAACAGGTGAAAGGGACAGTTTGGCTATCAGTTGTGATTTGTTCACACATGCAGTGAATATTCTTATGAGAATGCACAAATGAGGAAATTTCATTCATTCAATTCATTGTGAGAATTCGGATTGTAGATTTTGTGCAAAGGAGGCAAGCTGTCTGGACACAGGAATTGGCACATGTATTTGATAATTTGTGTATGACAGTGTGAGACAATTGTATTGTACTGAGAGCTCTTGGATTAGAGTTTTGTGTGAGAATGTTTCATGATTCATGATATACATAATATATGATAGTGGGGTTTTTAGCTTTACGCTTTCCTAGTAAAACGTTTGTGTTGTGTGTTATTGATATTTCACTTTGTGCATTGTGGTTGTGATCGTGGTTTAATTGCTTCCGCAAAAGTAATAGTAGAAGCGATTCTATATTTAACAAAGAGAAACTTGTTAGATCAAGAGAATTGCAGGAATACACTAATTTGTATCGAAATTTCTACATGGTATCAGAGCCATGGAGGCCACAGAGTCACGAAAGTGAGGTGCGAACATAATTTCATTCTCGCAAGTCCCGTCTCTAGCCGAGTGCGAACTCTAGTATTGAAATTCTCGCACCCTAGACAAGAACAGAAATTCTCGCACCCTAGACAAAGGCAGGGTGCAAACTTCATTGGCATTCTCGTAGGAAAATGCACTAGCAGGGTGCAAACTTCCCTCACCCTAACAGTGGAGAAGGGTGCGAACTTCTTGAGCATTCTCGCAGGTAAATACACTAGCAGGGTGCGAACTTGACAGGCAAGTTCGCAGGCTATACATAGGCAGGGTGAGAACTTCCCTCAGGTTTCTCTCAGGTGTGGTGTGAACCTCCCAGGGCAAGAGGAAAGTGAAGGAGTTGAGTTTTGGGTTGGATAACATTCAAATTTGCAAGATTTTCTCGGTGCGACACTTGATTCAAGATTGAAATGTCTTTCAATGGCTTGAGGTTAGAGTATGCACTTGAGGGCAGCTCTAACTACATTGCTTGGAAGGACAGGATGGAGGTAGTGCTCGAAGACAATGGCTTGAAGGGTTACATTGATGCAAATGTTCCTAAGCCGAATGCGATAGATACTGCAAATCTTGATGCATGCAAAAATAAAGTGGTGAAGGCGAGGAGGATTCTGTTGGAGGGAGTACGAGACCACATTGTCTCAAGTCTCCATGGGAAAACCACACCATATGCAATGTGGAAGGTTTTGACAGATCTGTTCCAAAATAGTAGCGACCATAGGAAATTGGCGCTCAAAGATAAACTCAGGAAGATTAAGATGGAGAAAGGAGGCACCATTCCAAAATATCTCATAAATTTTGTCCAATGTCGAGATGAGATTGAAAGTGTGGGAATAACAATCATTGCTGATGATTTGGTGATCTTGGCACTCCTAGGGCTTCCTAAGAGTTGGAACAGTTATCAATACTCTATCAATGGAAGGGAAAAATTACCGGATTGGGAACGACTATGGTTGGATCTGGTGCAAGAGGAGTTCAAGTGGAACACCAGAGATGGATCTTCATCAAAACGTGATGATGAAGAGGATTGTGCTTTGACTTCCAAGGCAAGGAAAGGGAAAGGGAAGAAATTCCAATCAAAGTCCGAGTCTAAAGTCAAGAAGCTAGATTTGTCCAAAGTGAAGTGTTTTCACTGTCACGAACATGGGCATCTCGCTACTAACTGTCCGAAGAAGAAGAAGAAGAAGATGGTTGTTGGAGCTGCAACTGGTGAGGCTCTTGTCTCACAATTTGAGCTTGACTTTGCCTTGATCGCATGCATGGCTTCAATTGCATCAGGATCGGTGTGGTATTTGGATAGTGGCGCTTCATTCCACATGATGGGAGATAAATATTCTTTCATTGACTTGGAGGAGAAAGATCTCAGAATGCATATAGATATGGGAGATTATGGAAAATACAATGCAACTAGTATTGGTACCATAACCTTTCATAGGGAGTCAGGTAAACCATGTCAATTGAAAAATGTTATGCATGTTCCAGGTCTGAAGAAAAACTTGGTCTCAGTTGCAATGTTGGAGGACAGAGGCTATGATGTTGTTTTTAGCAGTGGTATAGCCTACCTGCAACATAAAGCAATAGGTCAAGTCAAGAAGATAGGGATTCAAGTTAAGAATCTCTACATGTTGCAGGTAGATGGTTGCGGTGCCATGATAGGAAAGGCAGAAATATTGGTGAGTCGGGATGAGGGTGAATTATGGCACAGGAGATTAGGCCATATTCATCATGGAGCCTTGAAGATCATGCAGCAAATATCTACTAGACTTCCAAGGGGAACACTTGCTCAATCAGATCAGTGCAAGGGGTGCACCCTGGGGAAGTATGCAAAGTCCACTTTTCATGAAAAGGAGAACCATGCTTCAGTAATCCTGGAGAGAGTTCACACAGATGTGTGTGGACCATTCTCGGTTGCTTCAATAGAAAAACACAGGTATTATGTTATTTTTGTTGATGACTTTCTCGTAAATGCTGGATATTCTTCATGCAGAAGAAGGATCAAACATTCTCAAAGTTCTGTGAGTTTAAAGCATTGGTGGAGAAAGAGTCGAGGAAGCAAGTGAAGGCTCTAAGGAGCGATAATGGTGGAGAATACATCTCTAACGAATTCAAATACTTCTGCAGTAGAGAAGGAATCCGAGGAGAACTCATAGCACCTCATAACCCATAGCAAAATGGGGTCGCGGAGAGAAAAAAGAGAACAATCGTGGGTGCAACACGAGCGATGTTGCATGATCAGGGCCTACCATTGCATTTGTGGGTAGAAGCATGCAATACTATGGTTTATGTGCAGAACCGTTGTCCTCATAGAGTACTTGGCATGAGTACACCTAAAGAAGCTTTTACTGGTAAGAAACCTGATGTTTCTCATTTTAAAATTTTTGGTTCATTTGTTTATGTGCATGTAAACAAGGATGCCAGGAAGAAGCTGGAACTGACTGCTGAAGTTGGGATATTTGTGGTGTACATAGAAACACCCCATAATTATCGTGTTTATTTTCTGAACAGTAAGATGATTTTTATGCGACGGGATATAAAATTCGATGAGGAGAAAGCCATGTGGTTGTCACTTTAGAGGGAGCTAGACTTGCATGCAGAAGAGGAATCGTTGGTTCCCAAGGATGAGTATCAAGATGCGGATCAGACACATGAAGAGTTTCATAGAGTGGAGGAAACCACTCAAGCAGAGCCATCCATCAGAAATGGCAGAAAGCACACCACAGAAGCTGATAGATTGAGACTAGATGGTGCACAGAATATAGGAGCCCCTATTTCATAGTGCAAGCAGAGACAGTCTCCTGATCGATTTGATGGATACATGGCTCTTATGAGAAAATGTATTGTGACTGAACCATCTTCTTTTCAGGAAGTAGTGTAGGACCCCACTTGGTTTGATTCTATGGTAGAGGAGTATGACTCCATTGTCAAAAACATTGTATGGGATATTGTCCCCAGACCGATTGATAAATCAGTGGTAGGTTTGAGATGGATCTACAAGGTAAAGCAAGTTGCTGATGGGAGTGTGGAGAAATACAAGGCCAGGTTTGTGGCCCAGGGATTCTCACAGATCGAGGGGATATATTATGGTGAGACCTTTGCACATGTCACAAGGTACTCTTCCATAAGATCCATCCTTTCACTCTCAGCACAGATGGGCTGGCGCATTCATTGGATGGATGTAAAAACTGCGTTCCTCAACGGGATCATTGAATATGAAGTGTACATTGAGTAGCCAGAAGGTTTCGAGACCCTTGATAGAGAGTCTCATGTGTGCAGACTCAAGAGAGAATTGTATGGGCTGAAGCAAGAACCCTGTGCTTGGTACACTCGTATAGACAGCTATTTCACCGGATTGGGCTTCACCAAAAGTGAAGCGGATGCAAACCTATACCAATTTGTGGTGTAGGGTAAGCTATTAATCATTGTTCTTTATGTTGATGATTTAATACTTACTGGTGATGAGTAGTTGATAAACTCATGCAAGGAGGACCTTGCAAAGGAGTTTGAGATGAAGGATTTGGGCCTTCTTCATTATTTCCTTGGTTTGGAAATATGGCAGCGAGATGGTGAACTTTTTGTGTCTCCAGAAAAGTATACAAGAGAGATACTGGGTAAGTTTCACATGGAGGGTTGCAAACCCATGGATACTCCTCTTCTAGGAAACTGGAGGAAAGAGGATGCTACTTCTGGAGAGGTAGTGGATTCTACTGTCTATCGACGGTTAGTAGGTTCACTAATCTATTTAGTGAATACGAGGCCAGACATTTGCTATGCAGTTAACCAACTAAGTCAAGCGATGGTTAAGCCTACCAAACTCTTTTGGAAGGTGGGGAAGCATGTCCTAAGATATCTGAAGGGCACATATGAATATGGATTATGGTATAAATAAATGGATGAGGTGAAGTTGCATGGCTTCATAGATGCAGATTGGGAAAGAAGCCTAACAGATAGAATGAGCACATCAGGAGGGATCTTTAGTATTGGATCTACAGCTATTTCTTGGTACAGCAGGAAACAGATATCCGTGGCATTTAGCTCAGCGGAAGCAGAATACATAGCAGCGAGCCAAGTTGCATGTGAGGCTATCTGGATGAGGAAGATCTTGGTTGGTTTGTTTGGTTCTCACTTAGATCCGACAATGATTTATTGTGATAATTAGAGTTTCATTAAACTCTCGATTAATCATGTGTTTCAAGATAGATCTAAGCATATAGATATCTGGTATCATCATCTCAGAGATTGTGTGCAGTGGAAGATCATGTTGCTTCAATACATTCCTACGGAAGATTAGGATGCGGACATTCTGACGAAGGTGTTCACCAGGAGAAAATTCGAATATCATAGAGACAGGATTGGGGTGAAGGATAATCCCTTTCTTTTTGAGAGGGAGTGTTGAAAATTCAACAAGAAACATGTGTCTAATTTAGTTTTCCCTTAATTAAATTAGACAATAAATATTAATCTATTATCTCATTCATAACTGAGGGATTTGGAATTATAACAGAATTACAAGTGTAGTTAAGTGAGTTAATCTTAGTTGTATTAGTGTGAGTTCAGTGAATTAATTATTCAATAATTCACAATCGGTTAACTTGCATGCAACTGAAGATTCGCCACGGTTAACTACATGCATGTTAGTTCCAATGGACACCAGTTGAGATAACAGGTGAAAGGGACAGTTTGGCTATCAGTTGTGATTTGTTCACACATTCATTGAATATGATAATGAGCATGCACAAACAAGGCAATTGCATTCATTCGATTTATTGTGAGAATTCGGATTGCAGAGTTTGTGCAGAGGAGGCAAGCTGTCTGGACATAGGAATTGGCGCATGTATTTGCTAATTTGTGTATGACAGTGTGAGACGATTGTATTGTACTGAGATCTCTTGGATTAGAGTTTTGTATGAGATTGTTTCATGATTCATGATATACATAATATATGATAGTGGGGTTTTTATCTTTATGCTTTCCCGGTAAAAATTTTGTGTTGTGTGTTATTGATATTTTACTTTGTGCATTGTGGTTGTGATCGTGGTTTAATTGCTTCCACAAAAGTAATAGTAGAAGCGATTTTGTATTTAACAAAGTGGAACTTGTTAGATCAGGAGAATCGCAGGAATACATTAATTTGTATCGAAATTTCTACATATACTTCATTAAAGTTTCATAAGAATCCAAAGGAATGTTTAATGCAAGAGATTTCTTCCTAAATGCTTCTGTGAAACTTTGTATAGTTTGACCTTTACTTTTCCTTAAAGTTTTCCATTCCATCATTGCTTTATGTAAATACCCTAATGGATAAAATTTCTTCCTTATCGTTGATTTAAATTTTGACCATGAGGAAAGAATATTACCACACTTAATTATGTCCTAAAGCTTTATCTCCCACCATACGAGAGCGGTTCCTTCCAATCAAAGAGAACCAAGTTGCACCTTTACTTCCTCTTCATCAATATGTTGAACACGGAAATATACTTCAACATGTTGGATCCAATTATCTAGCTTTTCAAGATTAGAATCTCCAATAAAAATAGGTAAAGAAAATTCTACATCAAGCTTTAATAATGGTTTCTTAAAAGAGGCTTTATGGCTAGAATGATGAGAATGTTCAGAGAAAGAAGAACTAGAGCTTGAAGGTGAAGATGGAGGCTCAGGAGGATCTCCTCCAACCCCTTGGTTTACTAAAGCATCATCATCAACATGTTCTTCCTTTTTCTTCCCTTTCTTCTTCATCCTCTTCGTGTAATCTCCATACATTCGTTCGACCATTTGTGACACGTGATAAAAGACCATATGAAAGTTTTTCTCTTGTTTATCACGCTTGTCATCTTCTTCCATTTTCTTCCTTTGGGATGCACGACCAAATTTAGTATTGAAATTATTAAGAGTTCCTTCCCCCTACTTATGCTTGGCCCTAGTAAGCATTCACACTCAAAAATTCAAGTCAAAGACGACTGCTCTAATACCAACATGATCTGGGATATTTTCATCGAGTGACTTATAAAGAATTTCATTAAATGAGCATAAATTAAAGTGCACCATTAAAGAAGGAAAAGATAAAAAAATGAAGAGACATAATCATCAAATATGAACACAAAAATTTGATAACGGATTTCATCCATGGTGGACTACGTCTCCAGGTCCTGCTCTCGAATGGGTAGGCTCTTTCATTAACTCAACAAAAGAATTTGGAAAAATGCATAAGTATACCTCATTTTGAAATCAAGCTACAGAAATAATGCTCGGATCATAAAACAGACAACACCACTGGGTTCTTGGTGTCGAATTACCCAAAAATGATTGTCTCCACACCTCGATATGACTCTGACACTCTTAGGCCGAAAAAGAAATTCACCTCGATTTTTGTGCCCCTCTGCAACATGCAATTAATGATTGGACTACATAAAAATGCATTCCTAAGGTCATACCATACACGTGGCTCCTTTTAGGGCTGGGCAGACTCAACATTTAAGTATTATCCACAGGAATGTATTACAAATAAGGTCGTTGGCCTATTGGTTTGGTCATTAATACAAAGGAGTATAGTGGGGAGAAGGTCACGGAGTCAAACCCATGGGCCTCCCCCTTTTGGGTTTTAATCCATTGTAATATATACTTATAATACAAATTTGTTCTGCTATGTTTAGCGGTGGCGCTATCCATATCTCCAATGTTTATATCATGACCAAGTTTGGCATGGTCCGCCAGATTTGGAAAACCCTCCAAACTTTTAATTTTTTCAAAATTTTCTAACAGGCTGTCATTGTGATTTTTTTGCCTACCACGTAGAAGTCCCTGAATGGGCTACATGACAGCCTCCCACTGGGCAACGTTCTCCTCTTCCATGTCAGCACCATGTCATCACACAACGTCAATGTTCCACGTCAACGTACATACCATATGGACTACCACGTGGCACAATCCTATTGGTGCAATGATCAGCCAGAAAGTGACAAAACCGGGTGACACGTTTGTTGATTAATTGGGTTGGTTTTCATTGATGTCAACCCTTGAATAAAGTCTGATAGAAAATTCCGGTAGAACAAAGGTTTGGGTAATGGACCCAAGTTTGTTTGATGTATAATGGTATTTTATTTTATATATTTGTAGGTAAGACTATTCTATATGGATAGTAAATGTCATTCCATTTCTGGTGGTATGTGGAATGTCACATAACTCCTCATGGTTTGAGATTTATGGCCTTACGAAGTTGAAGGACCCTCATATGATTGGCTTGAAACCCCAAAAGGTCAAAGAAATCAAAGTTCTTACAAAGAAGAAATTATTTAAATAATAAAGTGAAGTGACAAAGTCAAAGAGGATTATTTAAATAATAAAGTGAAGTAACAAATTCAAAGAGGATTATTTAAATAATAAAGTAAAGTGACAAAATCAAAGAGGATTATTTAACTAATAAAGTGAAGTGACAAAGTCAAGGAGGATTATTTAAATAATAAATTAAGTAGATAACTTTCTAATTATGGAAAGTGGTTATAAGAAGGTTAACCCTAAAATGAGGAAAATGGGTTAAGTGGTAAAGTGGCTATTGGATACACGGACAAGTGGCAAATTGGGCAAAGTTGGTCATAGGTGACTATGTGGACAAAGTGGCCTAGAAGATGCTTCTAAGGAAGCTACTTGGAGTGTATAAATAAGAGGAAAGGCTCTCTCATTTTAATCACACTTGAGAATATTGAATATCTACAGGTGACTGAGGTAACCAAAGGATTTCTAAGATGAATTTCAGAGGGAAGGTGAAGTAAATAAGGCCACAATTCAAGGGAGGATAAATTCTTTTGATGATGCTTTCTAAGGTATGTTATTTATAGACCATCTCACCATTTTCACAATAAATTATTTTCTAGAATAATTCAGACCATGAAATTGAGAGGCCATTGAGGAAGCATATCCAAGTAGCATTGGTACAAATTTCAGCTTGTGGGTCGTTGTATTTCTGGAGTTACACTCCGTGGAAAATAGGGATTGTGGCTAGTCCTAAAACTAGTTTAAAACAAGTGTTTCGGGTAAAAATGTCCTAACTTATTCATAATAGATCCAAATTCAGTAAGAAAAAATGTGTTGGTTATATTACATTATGTAGCATTATGTGTAAAATTTTCATATCCATACAACAAATATTATGTGCAGGGTACGCTATACAAGTTCTCTCTCTAGAATAAGTCATAATTCAGCAAGGTATGTCATTTTTGCTATAAATCCTTTTATGAGAGGTTCCAAGTAGTGAAACCTGGAGGAATGGAATAAAACACACTAAATAACATTGTGTAAATTTTTCATATCTTTATTCATTACAGGTACATAGTTATGATTATTTCAAGTTAGGGTTGTTGACTAATCCAAAACTAGTCATGTGATACTAAAGTAAAGTTTGATGAAAATGCTAGTCTCTTGTTGTTAAAGTTAAGGAAGGTTTTCAGGTTGAGGTACACGTTGGTGCATGGTTGATGCACTTTTTTATGGTACAATTTGATTATAGCTTGTTTGGTACAGTTTGGTGCATGGTTGATGCAGTTGTTTATGGTACAGGTTGATTATAGGTTGAGGTATAGGTTGATGCATCGTTGATACATGGTTCAAGTTATTGGTAAAGGTTGTTTGGTGTAGGTTTATTGGTACAGGTTTAAAAAAATATATCTCATAGTGATAGTGTGATAGTGGTTCCATCATTCTACTAATACATTAGGGAGTTTGGATGGGGAACAAGCAGGTGGTTGTAGCCACCTTCCGATTGTATTCAGAGAACATAGGGGGTTGCAGCCTCCTTCTGGTTGTAGACAGAGAATTGGAGAGATGGATTTTCCCTCAAGTTGTAGGCTGAGAAACTAGGGGGTTGGATCCTCCTTCCAGTTTCATTTGGAAAACAAAGGAATTTGGTTCTTCCAATGAATGTAATTCTTCAATACATATAAGAAAAAACATTATGTGGTTTTATCCCTCTTTGGGTTTTCACGTAAAAACACTAGTGTACTATGTATGTGTATTAGTTCATTGTTTATTTACTCTACAAATATTGGATGATAATGCTACATTGATATAACATTTTCATTATATGGTTAAAAGGGATTAGATTTCTCTATTACTGATTCATCCCCCCCTCTTTGTAATGAAACAATTGGTATCAGAGCAAGTTCCTTCAGAAATTAGTTTAACCACTGAAAGGTAGATCATGTAGAGAAACAACATGTATAAAAATGGAATACCACAGTTTGATTGACAAAAGTATCCCTTTTGGAGAATAAGGATGAAGACATATATACATGCACAAGGATTTTAAATTTGGAAATCAATTGTAGATGGATACACAACACCAGCAGTTCCGTCGACAAATGACAAAGCTATGAAACCCAGTTAGAATAATTCCAAAGCCACAAATGCACTTTTGAATGGTCTTGGAGAATCGGTATTCACCAAAGTTGCGCATTGTAAATCCGCTAAATATATTTGAGATAAACTTAAAAATATGTATGAAGGAGATTCAAAAATCAAAGCATCAAAGCTTCAAACTTACAGAGGTCAGTTCAAACAACTAAATATGAAGGAAGATGAGAACATTGATTATTATTTTTTACAAGTCGATGAAACAGTTAATGCAATCTTGGGATTGGGAGAAGAAATCAAAGAATTTGTAATTGTTCAAAAGGTACTAAGATCTCTTCCTATGAGATTTTACCCTAAGATATCAACACTAGAAGAAAGAGAAGATCTAAACTCAATAAGCATGGATGAACTACATGGAATCTTCACAGCATATGAAATGAGAACTAAATAGGAAAATCTAGATATAAAAGAAGCAACCTTCAAAGCATCCAAAAGGTCAAATCAAAAGAGAAACCAAAAATAAAAAGAACATAGAAACAACAATGACGTCTTGGAAGATGATGAAGAAGTGGCCAACTTTGTCAGAATATTGAACAAGGGAACCAACAACAGGTATATAAGTAAGCTTCCTTTGATTTACTTTAATTGTGATAGTATTGGTCATTTTGCTAACAAATTCCCTCATAAGAAAAAGAGAATTGATGAAGGTTACTCCAATAGAAAACAAACATATAAAGTAAAAAGAACCACAAAGAATTTTTTCAAGAAAATATTATGCACCAAAGAAGACATCTCATCATCAGATGAAGATGAAGTCAGTGACAGTGAGACAAAAAGAGTTTTATTCATTATAGTAGAAGACTCTGATAAAGAAGACTCTGATAAAGAAGACTCTGAAGAAGAATATGAAGAGGGTGAAGAAGAATATGAAGAGGTAGAAGTCGACTACCAAGAAGAATTATTGTGTGCCATAGAAGTTATCAGAAGAGAAAAGAAGAAAAATAAAAACTACAAGTGGAACTAAACAAGAAAGAAGACACTAAGGAACTAGAACAAATGATAAAAAATTTGAAGTTTGTTGGCCCTCGACCAAGTTTTGGGGAAACTTTGGTCATTTTTGGCCCACTTTTTGAATTCGACACGTTGATCGAAGTAGGAGCACCCAGGCGGAGTTGAGATCGTATATCTCACCTATTTTGAGGGTTATGGGGACCTAGTAAGGGGACCTCTAGGGTTTTGTAATAGGTTTATGGGATGTCATCCCATGGGTTCTCCCCGTGTTTAGGCTCTATTGTAATGGTTTGTAAAGTATAAATAAAGAAGAATGTATTGTAGAAGTAGAGAAGAAATAGAAAAGTAGTCATGTGTGCTTTTGTGCAAAGGAATTTATGTGGTCGAGGATTTGTGCTAGACTTTGATTTTGTAAAAGGTGTTAAGTGTCGTGAGAAGATATTTTGGCTCTATTCATTTGACCTAGTTTTGGAAGGTGAAGAAGGAGGATCTAGTTCTTAGTGCATAGATCTCCTATCTTGTGTGAAGTTCAACTTTGTGTCTTAGTGCATAGGAGTGACTAGATGTAATATTTTTTCAAATAATAAAGAGGCGAAGCAATTTGTGGACGTAGCCCCACCCTGGGGTGAACCACTCATATCTAGGTCTCATGGTTTTCTTTGTGCAATGTATTTTATGTTATGATTATGCTTAGTACTTTGATTATAATGTTTAATGAATGCATATTTTGTTGTTGAAGTGCTTTACTTATGTTAAAGGGTAAATGAATGTTAGATCTAACTCATAGTGCTAGGTGCTAAGTGCTTAGGGTGCATAATTAATTATTGTTACTACCCTTATATGTCTTTGATTATGCTCTGCGATGTTAATGAGGTTAATAAAATAATGCATCTTCACTTCCTAAGCGTTAATAGAATATTCTGCGAAGTGATCTTATCATAGATTTGTGTCCCATCCTGGTTACAGATACATGCATCCTGTAACCCCCCCTGCTTCTACCTTGTGCGATAATTCTCTTTATTTGTAGGTGTTTCCAAAAGGGCCAGTATTCGAAGTTTTATTGGTGCATTTTTAAGCATTGAACCATGGGTCTGCCCCTGTGCCAATAAATGGTTCCGTGGCTGGGACCGAAACTGTGATTGTTGGGAACTAAAGTAAAGAAAAAGAAAAGCTTTGTGCATAGGTCTGGTGTTGAAGTGTGCAATGCTCTACTTAAATTGGGAATCTTTGTGCCAAGAAAGTAAGCTATTCTGAAGAAAAGAGGTAAGATTCTAAAAAAGGTAAGCTTTGTTCTTTGGTAAGAGAAAGATAAGTGAAAAGTTTTGTTTTGAAAGCATGAATTTAAGTATGTTTAATAGATTTTGACATAGTCTAAAGGTTAGGGTGCAGTTGAAAGAAAGAGTTGATTTGAGTAAATTTAATGGAAATAAAAAAATTTATGTTATTCCTATGAATAGAAATAGTTTTTGGACTAATAAGTGGATGTAGGAACCTAGAAAGAAGTTTTTCATATTGTAGGTCCAACACTAGGATCCTATGGGGAAGTGTAAAGTACAAAATGTATTAGGGAACATTTAAGAGAAAAAGAGGATTGAATTTGTGTTATAATTGCATAAGGTCGGAACATCTTCCTAAGGAATTCCCTGGGATACGGCCTATTTGTATTTGTTGTAATATTGTTGGTCATGAGGTTGAGGATTGTCCAATGATTATTTCTAAAATTGAGGGGAGGGAGGTAGGATCTATTTGTGTTTGTTGTAAATTTGTTGGTCATGAGGTTGAGGATTGTTCAAGGATTATTGCTAAATTTGAAGGGAGGGACATTAGACAAGAAAATTATGAAAATATTCAAGAGACTAAGGGTATCTTAGAAAGTCATAAAGAGAAAATATTAGAGGAAGTTCAGACTATTCTATTACAATTGAAAGAAATGATGGATGTTCATAAAGATGTCATTTTACCAGAAAGCGTAAAAGAAAAACAATGCATAAGTGCAAGAATAAAATACTCTGACATAGACAATATAGTTTTGGATGAAGAAACACAATTGAATATTATGAGAGAAGAAACTTGGGAAGTTCTGGGAAAGCCTACTGTGGTACCTTATTTAGGAAGGATAGGATTGTTTAAGGGAAAGATGATAACTTTATGTGGAAGAGTAACTACTGTCCCTATTATTGTTCATGGAACATCAAATGAAGAAGAATTTGAAGTCATTAGG
>ML791618.1:0-17923 GCA_009831015.1 Picea engelmannii
AAACAATCACAAGAAGACACAAAGATTTATCCTAGGAAAACCCCAAACTCGGGGAAAAACCCAACCAACTTTTCTTAGAGAGAATCTTTCTAATATTTCATCCAATACAACCATGAACAATCTCTATTCACAAGAGCAAACCAACAATGAAGAAACCCTGATAACATATACTTATCTCTTCGTCTTGTCAAACCCTAGCGAGGGTAGACAATTGAGTCACCACAGAACTGGCACAAGATAGGCACATCACTAGAGCAAGATAGTGCACCACGAAATTGGTACAACTAGTAATTGGTAACTGCAACTGCAACTAGAACAACAACTGGAACTGCAACTGCAATTGGCATGAAGCAACTAGGCAGCACCACACAACCTTAGCGTAACTCTTCTAAAGGTAGTGCACAAGAGAAACAACCAAGAGCCACCAAGAATATTCTTCCCCAAGTAGGGTGCACTCTCCAAGAGAACCAAAAACTAGAAATAGTGAAACTCCTGCAACTGCCTAGTGTGCAATGCTGAAGGAGAACTGTGTGTTTGTACAAATGAAATGATATAACCTTGTATTTATACTAATCTGGGCGCCTGTCTGCGGCCAAATTCTTATTCTGGTTCTTCACATTTACTTTATTATTTATGTGGGTTGACTTCTATTCTTGGAAATTATATTTCCACTTTAATTATTTCCCATGGGCTGACTTCTCTTCTATGGTCTTTATTTCACTTTAACTGTTCAATGGTCTTCCTTTGACTTCTAGAATCTTCTTCTTCTGTAAGAAAAGTTGTCTAGGAGGGAATACCTCCCGCAAATACCAAAACATCAACGCTCCCTCTTAGCTAGGGATGTATTTTTCCAATATGTTTTCTTCTTGTAGTCAAATGACTAGCCTACAATCAATTGGTAGCCCCAGGCTACCACCATGCCATTGGTAGCTCAAATATTTTGTCATAGTCTCTACGACTATGTTGCAATCAACTAGTAGCACAAAACTACTACCATGCACTCGAGTAGTACAAAACTACTGCCATAGTCTCCACGACTATGTAGCAATCAACTCATAGCACACAACTACTACCATGTTGTCTAGTAGTACACAACTATCGTCATAGTCTCCATGACTATGTAACAATCAACACACAACTACTACCATGTTGTCCAATAGTACACAACTACTGTCATAGTCCTCACGACTATGTAGCACAAAACTACTACCATTTTGTCTAGTATTACACAACTACTGCCATAGTCCTCACGACTATGTAGCAATCAACTAGTAGCACACTGTTAGAAAAGTAGGTGTGCTCGTTTAATCATAGACAATATAGCAATATTGTCACCCAACCATAGGGCGAAGCCACCCCCGAGCACCTTAACCTTGATAGAGAATAATTCTAGAAGCAAACCCTAGGCCTAGTAGCCAATCAATGTAGCGTACCTCTCTACAGAGCTAGCGCACAAGGTAGAAAGTCCAAGCCTAAAACTGAAAATACAAGTTGCAGTAGCTGCAACTGCAACTACTCTCCAGACTTGCGCACTTATTAAATTTCTGTAGTGTGCACTAGATTTCTGCAGTTGTGAGCTGTGTGTGTACAAATGAGCTCTGGCATCCTGTATTTATACTGCTTTTTCTTAGCTGTCTGGGCCGACTTCTCTTTATGGAGGCTAAAGACTCAATATTAAATTATTTTCTTTAATCGACTTGTCTTCTAGGGTTATATCCAATGCTTTAGGGTTTCTTCTTGCTTCTCGAAATATTCTATTCTTGTTAGGGTTACACGTGGAGGTTAATACCTCTCGCAACTACCATAATATCAACACTCCCTCCTAGCTAGGGAGGTATTGAAGGAAATGGTCTTGAGCACAAACATACCATTCAACCGATAGCATCATCATAGTCACTCATACTATCTCATGATTAAATCACGAGCACCATCATCACTATCAGTATCATCTGACAACATCAACTGCATCATCTCTTTAAGCCATACTCCATCTGAGTAATGATGTTGAATAAGTCACCTAGTCCTCAGAGTGATACAAGAACCATTCTTCTAATTCAGACATATGTCTTAGAAGAATAATTGTTCCAACAGATGTTGGAAGCCACGCCATGGGATACAAGGACTATTCTTCTAATCCGAACATACGTCCCAAAAGAATAACTATCTTAGACCATACAATAACTATTCATCTAGTTGGTAATCATTTTCAACACTATTGATAGTCTTCATGGAAATCAGAACAATGCTATTCAATAGAACACAACTATGTCTATCCATAGTATTACACAACTACTATCTAGTGGTACACAACCACACCAAGTAGCGCACAACTACTTGATAAGTGACACATAGTCACAAACATTGGAACACATCCAACACAGTGGCATACAACTACTCTCCAGAGACATACAGTCTCCGCAGTGATCATATCATCCGATATCAACCTGTATAATAATGTCATGATACAAACTGAGTCATCTGGGCCATTCTTCCACTCACATCTGTGAGATCTGGAAGATCATCTGCCGTCAGAAGGTAAAACATCAGTCATGGGTTATCTGGACTATTCTTCCAAAGCATAGAAGAATAATTGCCCCTAATTTATGAGCCTGTACCATTCACCTAACTGGGCCATTCCTCTGACACTAATCATAGTGCAACCTGGAGAGAATGAGTCTTCCCTAGGGAATGCATGTCCATGATTGCTGAACCTGGACCATTCACCTAACTGGGCCATTCCTTCAGCACTAATCATAGTGCAACCTAGATATAATGAGTCTGCCCTAGGGAATGACTGTCTAGACCATTTCCTAATGGAAATGACTGTCCTGCACCAACCTCCAAAATGGACCATTCTTCGAAACTGCTCACAACTGTGAACTTCGAAAGAATGACTGTCCGATGAGGCAGACCATTCTACTTGACCACTGCTCAGAGTGATTGCCAAGAAGAATGACTGTCCTAGACTATTCCCCCACATTGGCCACAAGAGGAACCGTTGTCTATGGTACATCAACAATCTATCAGACCATTTTGATTACGAAAATGACTATCCGATCTGGACCATTTTCCGAACTAGAAAATCCATGTCCGTCATAAATCTCAAACCAATTTCCAAACTGGAAAGGAATTGCTCATCCTGGACCATTTTTCAAACTGAAAAATGACTGTCCATAAATCAATAACATATCAGTGCTCCCTCCCAACCTGGGAGCAATCTCTTCCTTCTTCAATAAGGAATTCGTCTCCACAAGCCCCAACTTGTTTCTTAAGTATGCAAACTTTTCATCTTGGACATAGGCTTTACCAAAATATCTGCTATCTACTCCTATGTGGAGATATATTGGAGAACCACTTCTCTTTTCTGGACTTCATCACGAAGAATATAATGCTTGATCTCAATATACTTCGGTCTGTCATGGAACACTGGTTTTCTCTGAAGGCTTCATATAGCTCTGATCATTACAATATATCATGGTCGAATTCAACACTTTTGTTTCTTGCTAGCTCATGATATCGTGGCAGGGCTCAAACTGAAACATATCCAAGTTGCACTTCTTCTGTCATCAAGAGAGTTTTCTATGTATTAGCAATCCATCATCCCAGACTTCTGAGTAACTATTCTGATACACTATCTCCGTCATAGAAAGTTTTCACCACGCTTCTGCTGTATATGAGATACTCTGCATCAAGTTGTTTGAGTCCATAAAAGGTCTTCTTATATTTGCATAAATGGGTCTCTTTCTAGTATAAGCTTCTTTCTCACTTGCTTTATTGGGAAGAACAATCTTTTACATGTAAATTCCAATCCATGGATACTACAAGAGGTATATCTAGTTTACTGGAACAAGTTGTTGTCATAGTATTCTCCCTCCTTCTGGAAGAACCTTTAAATCTTGCAATGCTTCCATTCATAAGTATTTTTCACATTTTCTTACATACACTGTTCTTTATCATAGCTTCCATTTCTTCTGCTCGATTGCTTCTAGTGGGTTCAAACCAAGCTGGTAGTCTTTGTGATTCTCGGTATAATATCTGGTTGTTCTGGCTTTTCTTTCTTTCTTGGAATCTTCATATTCCTCCTCATGTTTCTCTTTATCTCTTGGGTCCATGGAGTATTCTATAGATTCCATGCCTTGAAGATTCCCGCTTCTTCCTTTCATCATGGGATCATGGATGTAGATGGACAACCATGGATACTTTAAGGCCTCTTTTCAAAGAAGATTTCTTCTGAACACATGCTGCTTATCATGGCTGCTACTTTCAATGGGAACATGGACATATACTTCATAATCCTCAATGGATCATATCATTTAGGATTATTTCCCTCCTATTCCTTGCTTCATGCATGAATGCATGTTCTTCTTTTTGAATTATGTAATCATCTCCCTCCAACTAAGAGAGTCCATGCTTCCGTCTGCATCCTTATTTCCTTCTGCAAAGTGTCACAAGACTTTTTCTAATTTCCTCTTGATTGTTGACTTCTTTTTGTTTTGACTTCTTTTGGGTCTCTTCAAGTTTGATTATGATTTCAACATATCTGGTAGTTGTTACTTATATAATAGCTTCCACAGGAATTGTTACCAAGGATTATTAAATACTTCATATTTTCACATGTATTGCTTGACTTGTAGTCATCGCGATAACAATCCTTATCTTGTTATTCTTCCATAGGTATTGTTTCACTTGAAAATCTTATCTTCTAAGAAATAGATATGCATGATATGTACATAAACTATGTAAACATGGTATGTACAAGAACTTTGAAGAATATTGTTACCTTGACTTAGAAGAAGAAATCTTGCTTCAACTTGTTTGACTTTATTTGAGGGTTCCTTTTCTTCGGCAACTGTTGCTTCGTGTGTTTCCTTCATTTTATTTAACTCAGGACAATGATTCTTGTAGTGACCTTCTATTCCACAGTTGAAGCATTGTATTTTTGACATATCATTTTCTAGATTTGGTTTCTTCCTTGAGTCAAACTTCTTCTTATTCCTGAATTTCTTGAACTTTGTTGTGAGGTTTGATTATCATCTTTCCTTTGGAATTTCTCTTTTACGCTAATCCTTGAGTCTTCTTGTGCACAACAAGTCCAAAGTTCTTCAAATGTGGGATACTCCTTTCTTGTGTTCATGCTTGCGACAAATGCATCCCATGCCTTGGGAAGGCCACTGAGTACTATATTTACCAATTCATTTTTTGAAATAATTTCTTCAATAGCTTGTAGTTGATCTCTTAACTAAGTGATTCTTACCAAGTATGATGTTATGTTGTCATCATCATTCATTTTCATGTCATGAAGCTCATTCTTCAGACTTATTACTTGTCCAATGTTTATGATTGAGAAGAGGTTAGTTAGGGCATCGTACATCTTCTTAGATGAGTCAAGATGAGAGATGTAGGGTATCAAGTGGTCTTTTATAGAGTCCACTATGATACTCATGGCATTGATTTCATTGTTCTTGAACTTATCCATAACTGCGACGTTCTGAGGTTCCTTCTCTTTTCCTTCGTCAAATTGTGGTTCCACGATCTTTCCTTTCAGGATATCCAACACTTTATTCTTGGAAAGGATGAGATCAATCCTTGTCTTCCATGCTCTGAAGTTAGAAGCCCCTTCTAACTTGTTTTCTGACTTCATAGAGTAATTCATGACTTCTTTGACTTGGTCAACTTTTGACTTTGACTTGGTCAACCTTTGACTTTGACCAAGAACTCAAACTTGATGTCTTAGCTTGCTGAGAGTACTAGAAGGTGAGCTAGGTTAGGGCACACTAGGATATCCAGAAATTAGGTCAATTTCTTCACTTAAGGTGCCTTAACAAGAGGGTTAGGGTTTCATTGTTGCAACAAAAACTTTGACTGCAACTACAACTGTAACTGAGAAAAATCCTCCCAATCTATCTTCCAGCGGTTAGACTGTCCGAAGATAGTGTGGGCCCATAACCTATTAGAAAAGTAGGTGTGCTCGTTTAACCATAAACAATATAGCAATATTGTCACCCAACCATAGGCCGAAGCCACCTCCGAGCACCTTAACCTTGACATAGAATAATTATGGAAGCAAACCCTAGGCCTAATAGCAAATCAATGTAGCATACCTCTCTCCAGAGCTAGCACACAAGGCAGAAAGTACAAACCATAACCAAGAGAAAGTCCAAGCCTAAATCCAAAAATACAAGTTGCAGTAGCTGCGACTACAACTACTCTTCAGACTTGCACACTTATTAAATTTCTGCAGTGCGCACTAGATTTCTGTAGTTGTGAGCTGTGTGTGAACAAATGAGCTCTGATATCTTGTATTTATACTGCTCTTTCTTTAGCCAACTTGTCTTCTAGGGTTATATCCAATGCTTTAGGGTTTCTTCTTGCTTCCCGGAATATTATATTCTTGTCAGGGTTACACGTGGAGGTTAATACCTCCTGCAACTACCATAATATCAACACACACAACTACTACCATGTTGTCTAGTAGTACACAACTACTGCCATAGTCCTCATGACTATGTAGCAATCAACTAGTAGCACACAACTACTACCATGATGTCTAGTAGTACACAACTACTGCCACAGTCTTCACGACTATGCTGTAATGTTTCTCCTCTCCTAGTAGTCTTATTCACACCCATCCATTGGGAAAGAATACGACCATAGCCCCAAGGCTACGCCATGGTCCAAGACCATGATACAAGTCTTATTCACACCTAGCCACCTCACATGGCGTAGGAAAGACTTATACTAGGCTACAAATTACTCCCTCAGTCACCTCACATTACCGATCTAGGAAACCCTTGGCCAAAGGGGAAGCCTGCTGAAGGAGAAACATCACACCTCCCTCTCAACGAGGTTGGACATTCTGCATCACACCAAGCTTGTCTCTGAAGTACTCATACTTCACTCTAGACAGAGGCTTGGTGAGAATGTCTGCTATCTTCTCATCTGTGGATATGTATCATAACAACACAACTCCTCTCTGCACCATGCCTCATATGTAATGGTATTTTATCTCTATATGGTTTGAGTTGTCATGAAAGATTCTTAAATATTTATGCAACTTTGATTATCACAATGTATCAAAGTTGGATCCAACTCTAGATCAAATAACCCTGTAAGAAACTTCTGAAGTCACACTTCTTCATGGCTTGCAACACTGGCTGCAATATACTTTGCCTCTGTTGTACTGAGTGCTACTGACGTCTTTCTTCTGCTTAACCATGAGATCATACATGATCCCAAACTGAAGCAACATCCTGATGTGCTTTTCCGGACCACTGTACTCCCTGCCCAGTCAGAGTCTGTATAACCTTGCAACTTCACTTCTCCATCTGAGACATATCTAAGTCCATATCCAATTGTACTATGTAGGTACCTCGACACATGATTTGTTGCTATCCAAATGTACATGTATAGTCTCAACCATGTACTGCAAAGCATATATCCAACCTGGAGTTAACCAGGCACATGAAGGATCTGATCAACTCTCTGTGCATCGTGGGATCAACCAAATATAAAGATGATTCCCTCAAGAGCTTCAGATTTGTAACCATAGGTGTGGCCATGGACTTGCAGTCCATCATCCAAAATCTCTACAGGATCTCAACTATACATTTTCCTTGACTAAGCAAAATTTCATTTGGTCTCTGCCACCCTCTAATCCCATTTAATCCAAATCCTTCATTTCAAACTCTGAAGTGAGTTCCCTATTGCACCCATCTGTGAGATTCTCATCCCCTATAAGAAACATGTCATCCAATATCAAGGGCCAACCATCCCCAAGCTCATCAAATAATTGTTTGTTTCGGCATACCATGCCCTGGGTGCCTGTTTAAGCCCGTACAAAGCTTTCTTCAATTTGTATACATGAGACTCCTTCTCATGTATCTTGTGGCTACTCTATGTACGCTTCTTCTCACTACTGGAGCAAGTGTCTCGTCATAATATTCTCTTTCATATCGGGAGTATCCTCTAGCCACAAATCTCGCTTTGTACTTCTCTATGCTGCCATATGCAACATACTTGATCTTGTAGATCCACTTGGAAGTCACCACTGACTTCCCTCTGGTTTCAAAACCACTTCCCACACATCATTCTTCATGATGGACTGGTACTCTTCCATCATGGCATCCTTACATACTTGCTGCTTAATAGCTTCCTCAAAAGTGGAAGGTTCTGAATCAATGATTTTTCCTCATCGACGCCACATAGCTAGAAAAACTTCTGTGGTCTCTTTGTCTTTCTGGAACTGAGGCAAAATCCACATCCCAGTTCTTCTCACTGTCTGCCTCCTCTGTCACTGTAGCAAAGTCTACTAAAACAAGGAAATCCCCCCACGAGGTCTCATATCTCCTCGAAGTATCTAAAGCTTCGATCTAGCCTCCTCAACTCATGACACCTTGTTTGTCAGTCTTGGAAGACGTCTCTCTCTCCCACTACAATCTAAGGGGAAGTTCCTATAAATGATCTAGTCTTCCTCTGAGTCAACTAACTCTTTCTGAGATCAGGCTCACTTTGTATCTGCATGCTTCCTCTGAAGCTTGACTCTTTCTGATTCTATATAATCTAAGGAGCCATCTGCGCCCTCTACATCTGTTGACCTCCTCTGAAGTCTAGTATCCTATGGATTATACTGGGAGGCTCCTCCTCCCTACCGGATCCTAAGGGATGACTCCTTATGAACTATGGCTCCTTCTGAGCTGGTACTTGGTGGGGCCACCTGCTTCACTACTGGTGGAGACACCTGCTTCACTACTGGTGGAGCCATCTTCTCTTCCTCATGATATGGCTCATCAATGCCATATATCTACAAATTATCACGGGACCATGCTGGTCTCTTCCTAGTCACTGCAACGATTCTGGGTAGGCCCTTTTGGCTCTACTAACCCTTCTTGATGATCTGAAGAGTGATCAACTGAACTAGAGGGATTTGTACGGTAATCCTTTGGATCCTTTTGGTCCTCACAATCAATCTCCATATCACAAAATTACCCTTCTTTCCATAAGATTCTGACTTCGTCCTCTTCTTTTTTGGTACATGGATGTATACTGTCATGTACACAACTTCTTGTCTGGATGGTCTACTCCATGTCTCAAACTAGAGTACGTCTAATCTGTTGCCTTCTGCAACCATCATTATAGCTCCCTCTCAGAGCTATCACTTGTGACCTATCTGAAACCAGAGAAACAACAAGGGAAAATAAAAAACAAGAAGATTATTCTTATGATGAGAACAATAATAAAAACAAGAACATGAACAATCGTCACAATAACTCCTTCTCAAAGATATCACCTATGACCTACCTGAGACAAGAGCCAAAACAAAATACAATAACAAGAAATAAGAAAAAAACTCTTCAACACTCTTCCAGTGTTGTGACTAATCATTCCTCCATAGTAACCTGCTTGGAATAAGAAACAAGAACGACAACATCTCCATGGTAACCTCCATGGAATTTACAAGATAACCTGCCTGGGAGAAAGTCAACAACCAAGAACATCTCCTAGAAGAGATCAATTTCTTTTTGTAAATAAATGCATCATTAATACATGATGGTCATTGTAATAATAATATTCAAGTGTCACTAAATTTGATAGCAATAACGTTGATAGAATTCTAAGGATTGCTATTTTAGTTACAACACTTACTTAGGCTGCAACAATATAAATATCAAAACTGATATGCAAACCTGGAGTCTAGATGCTGCTTGTGCCATTTGAATTGTTCTATATTATAGGAAACATCGTCACTGTCGCCTCCAACTCTTGGGCTTCCTCTGAGTGCACTAGATCTAAGATCCCTTTGGATCTACTGTCACTGCTTGGATAAATGTCCTTTTGTCAAGTGTACGTCTCCTGAAAACACCCTCATCTTATATATAAGTGCACCATCCAACTTTGTCTTTTAATCTGATACATTACAACAACAACAAGAAAACGTTATAAATTTGAATCAGAGAGTTCAATGCCGAGGAAAATTTCAACAAGCCTAAAACCCTAAAGATTCAATTTTGATGAAAAGTCAATCTAAGAGATGTAGCAGGTGCGCTAGGGAAAGCCGAACTGATCTATGATGGAATTTTTCCCAACAAATTTATAATAAGTGCTCAACGAGCTTGACAAGTTTAGGTCTGTGCAGCGGAAAACAACAACGACAAATCTCAAATCTCACGATCTTCCTTCCAGTGGTTACACTGTTATGAAGGAAACCTGCTCTGAAACCATGTTAGATTTTCATTAGTTTTGTTAACATTAGATTTACCATAACATTCTTATATTATTTTAACATTCAATAACCATACACTGAAATATATAGCAACAAATAAACAAGCAAAATAAGACACAACAATTTATCCTGGGAAAACCCTAAACTTGGGGAAAACCCGACCAACTTTTCTTAGAGAGAATATTTTTAATATTCCATCCAATACAACCATGAACAAACTCTATTCACAAGAGAAAATCAACAATGAAGAAACCCTGATAACAAATACTTATCTCTTCTTCTTTTCAAACCCTAAAAAGGGTAGAAAACCGAGTCACCATAGAACTAGCGCATGATAGACGCATCACTAGAGCAAGATAACGCACCACAAAACTGGTACAAATGGTAACTGCAACTATAACTGGGACTACAACTGCAATTGGCATGAAGCAATTGGGCAGCACCACACAACCTTAGCGCAACTCTTCTAAAGGTAGTGCACAAGAGAAACACCCAAGAGCCACCAAGAATATTCTTCCCCAAGTAGGGCTCACTCTCAAAGAGAACCAGAAACCAGAAATAATGAAACTGTCGCAACTGCCTAGTGCGCACTACAAAAGGAGAACTGTGTGTCTATACAAATGAAATGATCCAACCTTGTTCTTATACTGATTTGGGCACATGTTTTGGGTCGACTTCTTATTCCGGGTATTCACATTTACTTTATTAATTCTGTGGGCCGACTTCTATTCCTGGAAATTATATTTCCACCTTAATTATTTCCTGTGGGACAACTTCTCTTTTGTGGTCTTCTATTTCACTTTATTCTTTTCTAGGGTGTTCTTCAACTGTTCAATGGTCTTCCTTTGACTTCTAGAATCTTCTTCTTCTCTAAGAAAAGTTGTCTAGGAGGGAATACCTCCTGCAACTACCAAAACATCAGGGATCCCCCACACTATTGACATGGGTTCTGCCTCATCATCCTCAACACCAAACTATGAAATGCCTAGTCCTAATTTGAGATAAAAGCATCAATGTTTGGATAAGCAAAAATGGAAAGATCATATTGCTCTCGCATAAAAATTTATAAAAAAATATAAAATCGGATGATCTTTTCAAATTAGTATGAAGATCTAGAAATCCAATCTATTAAATATATCAACACGGTCTTATCACACACAGACACACACACATAGACACATACACACACACACACACACATATATAATGAACTGGCCCACCATGAACTAACCCACTATATTATATTTGAGTCAAAAGCGTCATGTGCAGTCTTTGGCTAAAATTTGATAAAGGTAGATACCAATCCTTCATTAAGGTTAATTGTCACTAAAAGGTGGATGGAAAAGTCCCTTGGTATTGATTTAATGAGGGATTCTCATATTGTCTTTTATAATTTTTATAATTATTGTATTAAAGTACATGGGCCTTTGTTTTGAAATTGTTAAGGATAACATGCGACTCTAAGGCTTCCAATTATTAATGATGAGAATACATGTTCCTTCAGTATTTGGATGACTTTGTTCTTTGGTTTTATATATACGTGTGGTGTTGTACATTGTGGTTGCTTCTAATTTTCGATTGCTTCTTATTAGTCGAGTTCTTATTATTAGTCCCTGTCGAAGGCCACTCTAGCGATTACCGCCAATTACTTTTTCTTTGACTACTAAAATTTTTCATCTTTCCAAAGTTGTACATAGGAAAAATGAAATAATTTTTTATTTATAATAATTAATTTTCTTTTATCAAATAGGCTATTGGTTAACAAATTCGACCTCTTAACAGTAAGTAGGGCGTGAGGACAGGCGCTAGGGTTAGAGTTACTTCTGATCTGGTGCACCACGCCGCCCCATAGGGGCACAATTATTCTAAGTGAGGGAGGGCCGAGAGGCCCTTCCTACAGTGATGCAACTGCTCAAGGAAAAACCGGAGGCGGCTCCAAGTGCCCAGAGTTCGAACCTCCCCCAGATCTTAGATCACAGCTCATTTCCGAGGGGACATTCAAAGACCGAGAGATGGATATTGATTCAGGGAAAGCTACACCAACGGCAAGTACGACTCGACTTGGGTACCAGGGAAATGTATCCTTCAAACACCGCAAGCCCTGAAATACATTGTAAGCACACCTCAGATTGAGTAACTAAAGCAATACATGAGAGACTACACTTTAATTGGCAAATTTTTAGGGCTCTGGCCCTTAGAAAAGGAACTGGTGAAATGGATATATGAATGGTGGAAGCCCAAAGGTCACTTTGATTTGCAGCTGGGCTCCAAGGTTTTTTTTACCATAATTCTGCATAACCTAGAAGACAGGAATCATATCTTCGATGGCGACCCTTATTTCTTTAACTTGGCGGGGCTTTTTATGAGATTCTGGACAGAAAAATTTAGCCCTGAATTGGAGGACTTTGCACACACCCTAGTCTGGTTAAGGCTATATTCCTTGCTGCAGGAGTTCTGGCTGGAAGAGGTCCCGGCGGGCATAGGAAATACAATAGGAGTGTACGTCAAATCCTCAGAAGCCACTAAGCAGCAAAGGTATACCTCCTATGCATGCATATGTGTCTATCTGAACATTGCAAAGCCGCTACCAGAATCTATTGTTCTAGAATACCAGGATGAGGATTGGATGCAAACTATCGAATATGAACACATTCCGTTCAGATGCTGAAAGTGCCATGAGCACGGGCACCTCTTTAGGGACTGTCCCCTCAGCACGCCTAGCAAAGAGGGAAACCTAGAAGCAAACATAGACAAAGAAGGATTCATACCAGCGACGGGAAAGCGCAAACAAGGAGGAAAGTGGCCAACAACCCAGAACATCAAGGAACCGACCACGAGAAACCAATATAGGATCTTGCAGCAACAACCAAAAGTCTTGGAAGCTTCACAAGCCCCACCCTCAGAGAAAACACCCCTTAATCCAACAAAAGGGAAGGCGTAGGAAACCCAAGGGAAAACCCCACTCATCCCCACAACCAACTCTATTGCTGCAGCCCTGGACCCCTCAGAGGCAGAAGACAGAGACATGGAAATGGAACTAGACGAGCAAGATCTAGTAGGAGTAGACCTGGAGCATATGGAACATGCCTACAGGCATCATAAACTCTATACCATCCCATCGGATCAACTGAGAAAAGTGCACAAAATCTCTCTCAACTCTTCATCCGGCTCTACCACCAGATCTAGTGCAATCTTAGGAATCCATGGAAACACATCGAAAGAACAACGTAAACCTCAGAAGGATGAAAAGAAATGAGGGCGAAAATCTACCAGCAAGCTCATCGAGGAGATAGGACACTTCATGGTCAACTCAGGTCAGATACATCTAATATCTGACAGTTTCCCACCCCTCCCCCCTCCTTCCTCCTCATGAAGATCATCTCCTGGAATATAAGGGGACTCAATGGTCGTAGTAAACATAGACTACTACGAGATATGCTCATTGCAGAAAAACCAGATATAATGCTACTTCAAGAAACAAAATGTGCCATAGAAGAGATGGATAAGATCCTCCCCAACTGCTGGAAGCAAGGGCAAGGCATCTACACAGCGGCCATGGGAGCAGCAGGTGGGCTGGCTCTCCTCTAGAACCCAAACTCGGTCACTATGGACAACTTCTTCAAAACCAAATGGTCTATTATGACATCATACTGACTCATTGGCTCCAACAAACCAGGTTATCTAACAAATGTCTATGGACCAACCAACTCAAGAGACAAACATGCCTTCCTTCGTAGACTGGAGCATTAAGACACTTTAACAGCGGGGAACAGATGGATCCTGGGAGGATATTTCAACATGATCTGCAACCTTGATGAAAAAAGAGGCGGTACACGACGACTTGAAGCAGATTCGGGGGACTTTCAGCACCAAATCGACAACCTAGTCCTCGTAGACCCAGACAACTCCAATGGCACCTTCACTTGGACAAATCGTAGAACATGATCTCACCAAATATCCTGCAGACTGGATCGCTTCCCCCTTTCGGAATCGCTCTTGTTGGAGGGCACATCTTTGGAAGCTAGAATCCTTGACTTCCACGGATCTGATCATTAGCCCATCCAACTCTGGCTGGACATCCCGGCAACTCCAGGTCACAAACCTTTTAGATTGGAGCAGTTCTGTCTTAACCACCCTGACTTCCAGCAGAACGCCCACGTTTGGTGGGAGGAGGTTGTTGTGTCCAATGGCTCCAAGATGTATAGGTTTCAGCAGAAACTCAAGAACTTCAAACAAAAATTTAAAAATTGGAACAAACAAACTTTTGGCAACATCTTTGAGACCCAAAGACAACTAACAGAACAAATGAACACTATTCAAAGTCAATTCTGGGACACGGGTTTATCTGAACCCCTCAAGCTACATGAAGAAGCAATCAAACAAAAGTTGGAGGAAAGAAAAGCCCAAGAAGAAATCTTGTGGAGGCAAAAATCCCGTATCCAATGGCTCAAAGAGGGCAACTGAAACACCAAGTTTTTCCATAGGTCCACCATCCAAAGAAGGCATGCTAATCGCATCACCCAACTCATCTTAGATAATGGGAAAATCAGGCACACTCATGAGGAACTGGAAGAAGAGCTGGTCACTTATTATCAAAACCTCTTGTCAGATCCCCGAAGAGATAGATCCCAAGCTATAGCACAGATCACGCAACACATACCCTCCTTAATCTCGGAGGAATAGAACACTGTCTTACTTTGACCCACCATGATCAAAGAAGTTGATCAGGCTCTCCAGGACACCCCCAAGGGAAAATCCCTAGGACCAGATAGCTTCATGTTCGATTTCTTCCATCATTGCTGGCCAATGCTCAGAGAGGAAGCATGGGAGATCATCGAAGACTCTAGACTCTCCGGACAAGTCCTCCTGACCCTCAATGCTACTTTCCTTACACTCATCCCCAAAGAAGAGCGTGTAAACCATCCTAAGCAGTTCTGATCGATTGGCCTATGTAACGTCATCTACAAGCTCCTAACCAAGGTGATAGCAAGGAGACTCAAGCCCCTCCTTCCCTTCATCATCTCGCCGAAACAATCAGGGTATGTGAAGGGTAGACAAATCCTGGACAACGTCATCCTCGCCCATGAAGTCATTCATTCTCTTCAGAAGACCCAAACTCCAGGTATGCTCGTAAAACTGGACCTATCCAAAGCTTTTGATAAGTTAAGTTGGGAATATATGCGGGCGATGCTCCTCGCCTTTGGTTTCGACCCCTCCTGGGTTGCCTGGATTTTGAACCTCACCTCCTCAGCCTTCTTCTCAATCGTTATCAACGGAGTTCCTTCTTTCCCTTTCTCTCCCTCTAGAAGAATCAAGCAGGGGGACCCCCTTTCTCCTTTTCTCTTCATCATCTTGGCAGAAGGCCTCAGCCGATCCATTCAGGCTGCAGTAGCAAGCAAGACGCTAAAAGGGCTGCCCCTGCATGGCATCAACCCCCCGATCTCACACAACCAATTTGTGGACGACACTCTGATGATGGGCTCCCCGACAGTCCAAGAGGCCCTCACTTTTCTCTCAATCATCAATACCTTCTATGAAGCCTCGGGGATGGACATAAACAAGGACAAGTTCCAGATCTTCTTTTTCAATGCTCCTTTGCCAATTCAGCTCCACATCTCATACATCTTGGGTTTCACTCGAAGCTCCCTTCCGTCCAAGTACCTTGGCATCCCCCTCCTCGATAAAGCCCTCAGAAACAACTCCTAGGAAGGCCTCCTTACCTCATTTTCGAAAAAACTCTCCTCCTGGACCTATCGAGCTCTCAACTTCTCGAGTCGCCTCATCCTCCTCAAATCAGTCTTACAAGCTCTACCTGTCTATATTTTCTCGGCTCTCGCGGCCCCAAACTTCATCCTCATTGCCATCAAAGCCTTGCAAAGAAAATTTCTCTGGCAGGGGCTTAAAGCAGGGAAGAAATTTGCACCAATCAGTTGGGAAAAGATCTATTGACCTAAGATTCAAGGGGGTCTAGGAATCAAAGATCCCTCTATTTCGAATAAAGTACTTAACGCCAAGATCTGGTGGAGATGGATGAAGAGACCTCAGGACCTTTGGGCCAGGCTTTGGCGATGGAAGTATAATCCCAATGCAACAGAAAGAAGCCTCATTCGTTGGAACGAAGACACCCCAGGATCCTTGATTTGGACGACAACCATGCAAAATCGCCACCTGATAGTCAATCACGCCTTCTAGGAAATCCAGAACGGTCAGACTGCCCTCTTCTGGAATGATTCCTGGTAACAGCTCCCGATTTTAGCGCAGGATAAATGGGCTGTTACCTTTTCCCCCCCAACAACTCAAGCATGACTGATACGAGTGGCAGATTACTGGAAGGTCAACCCCATGAATGCCACTTGGAGATGATGAAAATCTAATAAATATGACCTACACGTCGAGGCACAGGTGAACCTTCAACCTTGGTACAACATGATCAATGAACGAAAAATTCCTATATTGCAAGGAGAGGAGATCCTTCAATGGGGAAGCTCTCCAAGAGGTACTTTTAACATCCAAGAGGCTTACGGCTTAAAGGCCAATCTCAATCCCCCTCCACCAAGGGAAGTTTGGCGCAAAATCTGGTCCCTAAAACACTGGCCAAAAATTAGCATTTTCCTTTGGTTGGTGGCACATGACAGCATTCTCACCTGCGAAAATCTAACCAAAAGGGGATTTACAGGACCTTCCATTTGTCATCTCTGCCTAGCAGAGGTAGAAACCATAAATCACCTTCTTAACACTTTCCCCTACAACGCCAAAGTCCGGGACCATTGTGCAACCACAATGCGCACCTCAGATCGCCAAAGGGACAACATTAGCAACACCATTGAAGCTTGGAGAGACAAGGATTTTTAGTCACCGGTCCTAAATCGCATCTGGCAGTTGCTCCCTGGTTTTATCCTTTGGCAACTCTGGAAGGAAAGAAACAAAAGAATCTTCAGAAACACCTAGACTAATTGGCATCACAGTTAGACCCAGATTTGTCACAATATAACAGAAACAGTCAGCTTGCAGCAATGGAATGATCCAGACTTAATATGCCCTACCCAGGAACAAGGTATTATGAATAACTGGAAACTCAACAAAAACCAAAGTCTGCCCCCTCCTTCTCGTCCTTCTCCTCGAGGGGACAATCCTTCCCATTGGTCCCCCCCTCCACTGGACTTCATTAAGCTCAATTTTGATGGAGCTTCCAAAGGAAACCCGGGAGCAGTTGGGTTTGGTGTGGTGTTCCACAATCATCAGGGAAGCATTCTCGTCCTCACAGCCGAAAATTTAGGACATACTACCAACAATACAATAGAACTCTGGGGGCTAAGAACATGGCTTCAATTGGCCATAAAACACAATGTAACGCACCCACTACCATAATCAAGTTTTCGTTGATTTCTGCAGAATCAGAGCCCCGAAATATCTACGGAGGCCTAGCGTAAGCTAACTCTCTCTCTTTCTCTCCCATGTCATCGCGGGTCAGGATCACAAGTCAAATAATCATGGCGCTTCTTGTATTTCGCGCCTCGGCGCTACAGGAATGTCGAATCGTTCGACTCTGCAACCACTGAACCCCGACAGGGCTAGTGACTGGCCAATAGGGACGAATCCCAACAAGGTTAGCGAATGGCCATTAGGAACGGCCCTGTCGCACAGTTGAGTGGAGTACAAGTGGCGAGAGGGGTAACACGACCCTAAGGGCGACGTGACAGGAGG
>ML791618.1:46444-66026 GCA_009831015.1 Picea engelmannii
TATATATATATATATATATATATATATATATATATATATATATATATATATAACAAGAACAATCAAGTAGGGAAATTAGTTAACGCAGTTCAAGCTCATGAACAATCAAGTAGGGGCATTAGTTAACGCAATTCTATACACTTGGTAGGGAACCTAATCTATATAACCCTTACTTTACTTGAGATCAAACTTTTATTTGGGTGTGGTTCAAGATACATGGAAGGTTCTATTAAGTCATTATTTATTTGGGTGTGGTTCAAGATATATGGAAGGTTTTATTAAGTCATTAGAAGATAATGAAAATAATATTAAGGTACATGAAATGTTAGAGATTAAAATATTTTTATATTAATAGTGATCTCATTAGTTCATTAGGTTTCATAAATTAAGATTATTAGCAAGTATTGATTTAGTGTAGGATAATGTTTTGAGTGATAATTAAGGAGCTATTTAGTTGGTAAAAAATGCAAGTTTTCATCAGCAAAGTAAACACATTGAAGTGCACATACATTATCTAAAAATATTGCAAGAGGATGGTCAAGTTCAATATAAGTATTATAAACACATGAGTAACTAAGAGACATGCTTATTAAGTCTCTATTGTCACGTCCCCACATGATGCTTACCTGAATCTTGCAATCATGCACCTCTTGAGGGTATGTGGCACTGCGACATTTCTCACTTTGGTGCTTGGCAACACCAAGGATACTTCGTCCGGACTACACCTCTTCACCTAGAGAATACCCATACTCTGTTCTAGGCTACAAACGAGTCATACTCCTACTCTAGTGCAACTCACTTGTATACTTAGACAATTTGTTAACAGTATTAACACTTAGTCATTTAAGAATACATGCATGAAACAAAAAGAACACTTGCGAAACAAACAAGAGACACAATATGAGCACTACTAGCTCAGTTACAACTTGGGCATAGTCACACGAATCACCTCATCACACCAAGACACTCATACTTATATTCATCACACCAAGACTTGTCCGTCGTAACAACTTTCACAACTTCTATAGTGCAACCCAAACGTGTGCCCACCACAAACTCACCATCTCTTCTCTGTCATAAGACATCACACAGACTTGCAGTTTTTTCTCATAACATGCCTCACCCAGACCTGCGACAAGACTTCCCCAAACTCAGCCCAAAGAAGGTTTCCCCAACTATGTCCATAGAATCACCTCAAAGCAGCACGAGTCCTCCCATATGGAGCGAATTGGCTCCTTGAGGGAGCTCGCCTCTCTTCACCCAAGTCTACTGCAGAACCTTGACTCTAATCTTTCTTTGCTTGTTGTGCCTTCTTGTTCTTTTATAGGGACTCCAAACGTTAGCTTCGTGAATCGTCGTTTCCTTTGAGTGTGTTGCACCCCTTTGTGGACCAACGCACCCAAATGAATCGTCACGCCCCTTCATAGACTTGGTGCACCCAAATGAACCCATGCGCTTGTTAACCTTCATGTCCCTTGGGATCGACACACTCCTCATGTCAACAGGCCCCAACCTCTTTGGTGTGCCCAACCTTGTTCTTTGCCTCATGCTTGGGCAATTCCCTTGGTGTGTTCACGTGCCCAAGGTGCCCACTTTCTCAACTAGTGTCTTGGGTGCCAAAGCAACCCCAAATTCCATCTTTTTGAGAACTTGGGCGAGGGTTCTCGCGCGCTTCTAGCCAAGTAACTTACATCTATGAATACATAAGTTTAAAAGTTTCTAGTCAATTGGGTTTAGCTGGGGTGGTTGGGAGGAATGATTATTATCCTCCCCACCGGGGTTTAACTCCCGCTAGTGACATGTTGGGCTCATGACGAGTATATTGTTATAATGGATTTGAACCCTGTAGTTGTCTGGCCTTGTGCTATGAATATTCCTTGAAATGAGGGGAAATACTATGGGGTTTTCCTTGGGATTTGTAACCTGGAAAATAAAATTTTGCACAAATTCTTTGGATGAGGGAGAACAATTTTATAATAAGGGGTGGTGTTGGAAAATACTATGGAAAATCGAGGTACAGTGAAAGCAATTTAGAAAAAAATAAACAATACAAAGTCTAAGTGTGCTGAATGTAATTTGGTGGAAGCGCAAGTTAGTGAAGGATGTGAGTATCAGGCAATCATGAGTTAATCATAAGCACAAACCTTAGAAAAGTGCAACAACACAAAGATAGTTGATTGCAGACATACCAAAGTGTGGAACTTGACATGGAAAATCTACGATGATTGAGCATGCATTGTTGACATGGAGCTAAACTTTGGATAAATGAGGACTTGGCCAATTTAATTCTCAATTCATTGAGTGTTAATGCCAACCTTGAAGAAATAAATTAGGTTTTAGGGAGCCAACCTAGACGAAACAACTATCATTTATGGTTTTTTATTGGATTATAACTTATAAGAACTCTAGGATTAATTTTTGATAGGATTTATGTATTACCTTTTTATAACCATTGAAGGTCATATGTTCTCTTTTTATCTTGGCCCTAGATTTAATTTTTGTGAACATATCTATAGTAATCTAGTTATAGTGTTTGTAGATAAGGTGAAAAAGTTGGTAGGTAGGACTAACTTGTAGTCCTCATTTTGTATGTAGGATCTTATGTGTTCACAATGGTAGTGCCGATGACGATTCCTATTGTACTCTACTTCAAATACACCAATGAAAATGTATCATACTTTAATGCAATGATGTAGTGAACCTTAGTAGATAAAAGATAAGACCCTTAAACATTAGAATAAAAAGTGAATCCACAAGTAACCAACACCAATAATATAGACAAAACCCTTAAAGTAGGGTAACACTATCAATTGCTTATTATGGAAGGAATCACTCCATAAGGCATGCTTGTTAGAATACAATATCCAAAATATCTCTAATACATTGATACTCATGTGTATATATAGTCTCTCATGAATATTCTTAGGGGCTTATGCTAACACCCCTCATTAGTACATTTATTTTAGATAAAACCTTTAAACTTCAAATAATCAAATGGATCACACAATAATATAAATAAAACCCTTAAAGTAGGGTAGCATCATCAACTACTCCTTATGGAAGGAATCACTCCACACACCATAATTATTAAAATAGAATATCCAACATATCCTCTATACAATCATACTCATGTCTATATATACTCTCTTGTGAATATTCCTAGGGGCCCTATGCCAACTACCTTGTGGGCCTTATTCCATTATTACAACCACATTGCATTAATTATCCCCATTAGGTACCTTCCTAGGTACCTAATATTGCATTAATTATCCTCCCTAGGTACATTACATTCCATCCCCATTTGCATGTTTCATCCTTGAAACATGAGTGACAGCCATATAATATGATATGTTAAGCAACGTAGTCAAATAGTATCAATCACAAGCATCCATCCATCCTAGGGAAATGTGGACATGGGGTCCAAGTGTTGCCTTTCCTCCTCAATCTTGATTATAGTTGTTTCTTTGGTTCCCTATTGTTGATGTGGTAGTCTCATATCTCCATTCATTACTTTTAGTCCTCTATGTACATTTACACTGGGTACTTTTTTGGTTCCATGCTGGTCCATAGTAAGTTTGTTGATGCTTATAACCTTGACTTGATGATTGTTGCCTCTTTTGCTAATGTGGGTGTTCATATTTAAATGAACTTAGATAAGGGCTCTTCTTTATTTGACTCCTCACCATGTCGTTCCTTTGAGGAATACAACTCTGTAGATTCTTCTTCCTTTTTATTATTCCCTTCCTTGGGCTCTCCCTAGGGTGCTTATGTGGACTCTTCTATTGATTCAGACTCAAAATATTCATCTAATGTGTATGTAGTTGTTGGAATTAGTTTCCCTCTAATGACTACTTCTTGTGCTACCTAGGGCCCTTGTTACCGAGTAAAATAAATACCTCACTTTGTGATTTTATTTTGCTTGTATGAAAGCTTAAAAAACTCATTTTCACACTAATATTAACTGTAACAACTAATTCCATCAAAGGATATATATATATATATATATATATAGATTGAGGGTGAGAACATTCAACTTTTAAAGATTTCAAGATTACTATGGATAAATATGTTTTGCACTCATATTTTCATATTTATCCATAGTAATCTTGAAATCTTTAAAAGTTGAATGTTCTCATCCTCAATCTGTGTGTTCTAGATATTCTTTATGGGAACGTGCAATTTTTTAGCTGATTCAACATTGATGAAACCATGCTTTCTACTAGGGTTTATAAAAATGACCTTCTCTTGTTGAAGACATGCAAGAACCTATAATATGAAGTTTTAAACCCTTACATCTCTCTTTTCTCTTCCTCATGGCATGAAACCTATCTAAAAATATTTGTTCATATGCTTCATCTGAAAGTTTCATTATCTTGTCATAGTTGTTAGGATATTTAGACATTTAGGAGTTAGTTAAGATCTACTTGGTCTAATGTGTCGTTAGGTAAAAGTGTGTTTCTTTAGTATGCATTAGTATACATTTGTAGTTAGGAAATCCGATGGTCACGATATATTCTCGACATAGAGTGATCCGACAATTCATAATCTCCTCGATCTTAACGACCATTGATCCGTGGCTTAACACCTGATTGGTCCATGATCTCTATTTAAAGAGCATGGAGGGTCATTTGCCGATGATCGATTGTGAGAAACTCTCTTGTAAAATCTGTCTGTAATATTTTTCTTTCGCATTAATAAACTGCTCCAAGTGGCCGCGTTGGCTGGGGCCGTGGATGTTTCCCTATAGGGGTTTTACCACGTGAAAACATCGGTGTGTTGATCTTTGATTTGGTTATGTGAGTGGTTACTAAAGGTGTTCGTCCTTTGTTGGAATACCTGTGTTGTCGAACATGGTATCAGAGGTTGTTTGAAGATCCGCTCCTATTGTAGATCAAGATCGTGAAGCCGAGTTTTTTCATCTCCATTTTCTATCATTTCTGTACATTTCTAGGCTGAGGGGATTGTTTCATTGCATCCGGAGCACTCGTTTCATTCAAGAACACTTTTCGTTTCACTCGAAAAGGTTTCCGTTTTCCCAAGATACGACCAATACAGTCAGATCCGAAGGTATAAAGTTTGAGTGGCCGCGTTGGCTGGGGCCGTGGATGTTTCCCCGCAGGGGTTTTACCTCGTGAAAACATCGATGTTTTGACCTTTGATCTGGTTATGTGAGTGGTTACTGAAGGTGTTCGTCCTCTGTTGGAATACTTGTATCGTTGAATACACATTTTTAAATTTTTTTACAGAGTAGTGTTTTGGTTTTATTTCGGTTTTGTATTATTTATTTATGGGTTGCTACTCTTTTAGATCTGCGTACGCTCTTTGCCCTGCGCCTTGTGCGATCTCGGAAAATAAAAAACAGATAGGAAAAGGTGCATCTTTCGGGTAAGCTAACCGAGATCTAACCCTTGTTGTCATCGAGAAGCGAAATTCTTTTCTTATGTGAAAAGTGTTTTTTTGAGCATGCTCTCCAAGGCTGTCTTCAACAACAACAACAACAACAACAACCCCAATTCTCCTTCTGAACATTACAATATGTTTTGCTAGACCATTTGGTTAAAATTTGCCTTATTAAGTAAGAGGTCTTGAGTTCAAGTCTCTCTTTTGTTACTTTTTTTGAAAAAGTTCATGCTAACATTGTAAAGTGTATTTCACTTCAAGTATAAAAGTGAATCACTATAAGTAGCTTTAATATTTTATTTTAGAGTTATTTATTTTGCATGGTGCTTTTCTGTTATAAAGTAACTTCATTGTAAAAGTGATCCCCACTTCTCTTTATAAAAGTGGGTCACTTCATAAAGCAACTTACACTATCACATGGTCATTTAGTTATCATTTATGTCTTTTTTTAAAAGGACATAACTCTCACATCCAAAGTTCGTTTTCAGTGCCATTTTTTTTTAAACCACATAACTTTTCGAGATCTTTCCATTCAGATCATCAGTTTTAGTTTTTAAATCTGTATTATCTGCATATTTAATATGGATTCTACAAGTAATCTCTTACTTACCAACACCAACTACTTCCAATGGAAATCTAATATGGAGGATTTATTAAGAAGTAAAGGCTTGTACTGGATTACCTTGGGAAAGAAAATAACACCCACTGATGTTGATAAGAAAGACAAATGGGATAATAGGAATGATGAAGCACGTGGATTAATCAGAATGTCAATCTCTCATGATTTAAGGTTCCACCTTCAATCAATTGATAAACCCAAAGAAGCTTGGGAAAATATTGAATCTGTGTTTGGTAAACACAATATTATTCGAGCACACCAGTTAGAAAATCAAGTACTAACTTTAAGTCCAAGTTATTTTTTTTGCATTGAAGACTATCTATCTAAGTTTAAAACACTCAGACCTTTATGTGAAGAATGTAAGATAAAGATAGACGAATATTGTTGCATCTATATTATTCTTTCTAAGCTAGGTAGTGCATATTCTGTGTTTGTATCTACCTTTTATGCCATACAAGAGGCTCTAGGGGCAGCTTATCAAAAACCCAGTCTTGAGAAATTTTGTGATGCTTTGATTAGAGAGCAAGATAAGCTAGTACAACTTGGAGTGATCAACATTGCAGGTACCTCCAACAAAGCCTTAGTTTTCCATCATAAAGATAAACCCAAGAATCCCAAGAAGCAACATCCTCACCACAAAAACAAGCAACATAAGGGTCCCAAACCCACTCAGACAACGTTTTCTCCTAATGGAGACAAGGGAGCAAAATATAAAAATAAGAAGACTGACAGACATTGCAAATTTTGTGGTAAAGATGGACATGATGAGTCCAAATGTTTCAAGAAGATGGCAACTTTAGGAGCAGTGATGAAGAAGCACAACATCAGTATTGATTCTACTTCTTCTTCTTCTTCTTCTCATGGACATGCACTTTATTCTTCTGGTTTCTCCTTCAATACACCTTCTACTTCTATTTCTAATAAGTGGCTTATTGATTCTTGAGCATCTTATCATATGGCTAAGGATAGAGACATATTTTCTACTCTAAATGAATGTAACACCAATAAAATATTTATTGGTGATGATAGATCTCTTAGTGTTGAAGGATCTGGAATAGTTCAAGTAGAAAATGGTCATTTCAATGATGTATTGTGTGTTCCAAGTCTTTCTTGTAACCTTCTATCAGTATATCAAATCACTCATTCAAGTGAAGGTAAAACCGTAGAGTTTTCACCTCACCAAGTTGTAATCAAGGATCTAAAAGATCCTAAGCATGTTCTTGCAACTGGAATTGTTGAAGATATTACTAGGTTGTACAAGTTTGACAACTTTGGGTCATCATCTTTTTCATCAGTTTTTGTTGCTCATAGCGATGACTTGAACAAACTTTGGCATGAGCGGTTTGGTCATCTAAAGTATCGCTCATTGAAACAACTATGTAATCAACATATGGTGACTGGTCTTCCTCTTGTTTCATGCAAAGATGGTGTTTGTGTCGGTTGTGTTCTTGGTAAACATCATCGGGACAGTTTTGAAAAACGTGCCACTTGGCATGCCTCAAGTTTTTTGCAACTTGTTCACAATGATTTGTGTGGTCCACTTTCTTCTCCTTTTTTTTCTGGGTGAAATTATTTCTTAACTTTCATTGATGACTTTTCCAGACGTACTTGGGTTTACTTCTTAAAACTTAAGAGCGAAGTTTTTGACAAGTTTTTGGCTTACAAGGCCCTTGTAGAAAAACAATTTGGACATCAAATTCAAAGATTAAGAACAAATAATGGAGGCGAATATGTGAAAACTAATTTTACAAGTTACTGCACTACACATGGAATCCAAATGAAACACACTGTTCCATATACACCACAAAAAAATGGTGTTGCTGAGAGAAAGAACCACACATTAAAAGAAATGGCTAATTGTATGATCCAATCTAAGGGATTAAGTCTAAAGTATTGGGCGGAAGCCATCAACTGCGCAAATTACATAGTAAATCGCACTCCCACAAAGGCTCTTAAAAATATAACACCGGAAGAAGCTTGGACTAAAATTAAACCAGATGTAAGTCACTTTCGTGTATTTGGCAGTATAGCATGGGCTCACATTCCTGATGAGAAAACGAAAGCATTGCAGCATAAAAGTGAGAAGTGTATATTTGGTTGTTATTTTGAAGATGTCAAAGGTTATAGACTTCTTCAAACACATTGTAATGAAATTATTATTAGAAGATATGTTAAATTTGATGAAAATCTCTTGGCTTGCGAGCCTAATTCGACATTTGTGCCTTCTTTGGCCTACGAGCCTAATTCGACGGTTGTGCCTTTTTCGGCCTGCAAGCCATCTTCGGTATTTGTGCCTTCTTCTGTTTTGGTTTCTTCTTCAGATCATGATAGTGAGGATGAAAATCCACCTTCGCCTGCTCACCTTCCTCCAGATGAGTCCTTTGAAACTGAACCAACACCAACTTCACCACTTCCTAGATGGGTCCATTCAACACAAGAAGCAACTGGTGATCTTGTCGGTGATCCTTCAGATCAACGTCGGACACGTTCACAGCTCCAGCGAGCCTCTTCTTTTTTGGCTCAAGTTTCAGAAACTCATGATCGAGAGACATTTGCAGAAGCTTCAGGTCATCCAGATTGGGATACAACAATGAATGAAGAGTATCATTCTTTAATGGCAAACGATACTTGGGATCTTGTACCTCTTCCAAAAGGAAGAAAACTTGTCAGATGTAAATGGGTCTATAGAACTAAGTATGCATCAAATGGAAGTGTTGAAAGACACAAGGCCCGATTAGTTGCCAAAGGAATTTCCCAAGTTGAAGGAATTGACTATAATGAAACCTTTGCCCTTATAGCCAAAATGAATTCCACCCGCCTTGTTCTTTCCCTTTTTGCCTCACATAAATGGGAGGTCCATCAGATGGATGTTAAATCTGCCTTCTTGCACGAAGATTTGCAAGAATAAATATGCATGGAACAACCTCTTGGCTATGTCCAGAATGAATCTAGCCTTGTTTGTCACCTTAAGAAATCTCTTTATGGTCTTAAGCAAGCTCCCCGAGCTTGGTATGCCAAAATGGACAACTTTCTTATTGCCACTGGATTCTCTAGATGCCATTCTGATCTTAATGTCTATACCAAGAAAGCATGAAGCCATTTCATAATCCTTGTCCTTTATGTTGATGACCTTATCCTTACTGGTAGTGACTCAAAACTTTTAAACCATGTGAAAACCAGCCTTAAGAAATTTGAAATGACAGACTTAGGTTTTTTGCACTATTTCCTTGGCCTCCAAGTTTTGCAAACCAATGAAGGAATTTTTCTTTCCCAGTCTAAGTATGCTTTTGACCTTCTTCGTTGCTTTGACATGGACTATTGTAAACCAACCGCTTCTCCCTTCCAGTCTGAAGTCAAGCTTACTGCCACCTGTGCTTCTCTCGAAGTTGATGCCACCCTATACCGTCAATTAGTTGGTATCCTCTTATACTTGACTCATAACCGTCCTGATCTTTCCTTTGTTGTTGGTCTTATTGCCCGGTATATGAAAACACCCCATGAAAGCCATTGGAAAGAAGCTAAAAGGATACTTCACTATGTCCATGGTACAATTCAGTTCGAGATACATTACAGTTCAGGGGGGATTCCTTTATTGGTTGGTTTCACTGATTCAGATTGGGCCGACGACCCTGATGATCGGAATTTTACTGCAGGTTATGTTTTCAGCCTTGGTTCAGGACCTGTCACTTGGGCCTGTAAGAAACAATAGGCTATTCCACTTCAACAGAAGCAGAGTACCGAGCAATGGTAAATGCAAGTCAGGAAGCCTTGTGGCTTCGATAGATCCTTTTACAGTTTGGATTCCAACAACAACATCCAAACAGCCTTTGGTGCGACAATGAGAGTGCCATCAAGCTCGCCAAAGACCCATTTCAATATCAACATAGAAAACACATCGAGATACACATGCACTTCATCAGAAAGCTCATTCATGATCAAGTTATTGAAGTTCTCTTTTGCCCTACAAAAGATCAAGTTGCAGACATTTTCACAAAGTCTCTTACAGAAGCAAAGTTTTCCAAACTTCGATCTATGTTAGGAGTTCATGAAGTTGTCATTAAGGGGGGATAGACTCTAATGCCACCTTCTTTCTCCTATTGTGTCACCATTGTAAATCCTTCAATCCTATCCCAAGTTGTTCTTAAGGGGGGATGTTAGGATATTTATACACTTAGGAGTTAGTTAATATCTACTCGGTCTAATGTGTCGTTAGGTAAAAGTGTGTTTCTTTAGTATGCATTAGTATGCATTTGTAGTTAGGAAATCCGACGGTCATGATATGTTACTAACATAGAGTGATCCGACAGTTCATACTCTTCTCGATCTTAACGACCATTGATATGTGGCTTAACATCCGTTTGGTCCATGATCTCTATTTAAAGAGCATGGAGGTTCATTTGCCGATGATTGATTGTGAGAAACTTTCTTGTAAAATCTCTCTATAATCTTTTTATTTTGCATTAATAAATTGCTCCAAGTGGTTGCGTTGGATGGGGCTATGGATGCTTACCTGTAGGGGTTTTACCACGTGAAAACATCGGTGTGTTGATCTTTGATCTGGTTATGTGAGTGGTTACTGAAGGTGTTCGTCCTCTGTTGGAATACCTGTGTTACCTATGTTGTCGAACAATAGTTAAGCAACCTCCACCATATGGCAACACCGAATTTTAAACTAAGGCTTAGCCAAGCTATCAAATACTTTGGAAAAAGTAACTTTGTATCTTTGATGTATTCCTTAATACTAGGACCATTAGCTTGTCCAATAGAAAAAACATCGTTCTTGAAAGAAAAAAAAAACCACAAATAAAACTAGGGTTTGGAGGAAAGAGTCGACTTTGTAATGTAGCTCCTTTATGTGACTAGGGTTTTAAAATGAGAAATTAAAATGAACATAACTCCATCAATATTAATCAAAATATCTATTATGAATTGAATTGTAAAATTCCACAACCACTCTGCTTCTAATGGCACTTGTCCCATTGTGATCTAGTACATAAACATAGAGATAAGTGCACCACAAAAATTTCCTAAGAGGGTTTTGAGTCCCAAATTAAAAATGTTGCAACTTCTATGATGCTACTCATAATCATTATTATGACCCCAATTTTGAAATTCCACATCCACTTTGCTTCTACTAGCATCGGTTTTGTTGCAATCTCATTCATAAACAAAGAGATAATCATGCCATCAAAATTTCAACTTGAAATGAGTGTAATTTCTATGATACTTATCTGGTTCTCTAATATGATGCCAATTATGAAATTCATAGCCACTTTGCTTCAAATGGAATTGGTTTGGATACAATATGGGTGTTTTTTCAAAAGATATTTACTCTGCAATACTCGTAGTCATCACTGAAGAACCCTAAAATGATTGATTTTAAATCAATGATATCTTTACTTCTCGAACTCTGTTTTGAGAATTTTTTTTTGAAATTGAGTATTTTTTAGAGGAAAACATATATGTAATATTTTTCTTCAAGTTATGCATCAAAATATTTATAAATGGATTTGACTCATGGCCCCATTTATTGTTGAGAAAATATGCAAAAGGAAAAGAAAAAAATCCTTCCTCTTTTGCCCAAGAAAGTGCATTGATACCAGTATAGTCAACCTTAGTCGATAAAGATAAACCATTAAACTTTAGAACAACCAAATGGATTAGACAAGAATAATGAACATACGAATATAGAGAAAACCTTTTAGGTAGGGTAACACCATCAACTACTTCTTATGGAAGGAATCACTTCACAAGCCATGCTTGTTACAATGCAGTATCCAACATATCCCTAGTACAATCATATCCATGTGTATATATACTCTTATGAGTATTCCTATTGGCTTATGCCAACAATCCCTCATTATTACATTTATTACTCACAAACTACCTAGTGTGCCTATTTATTACCCACCAACTATCCAGTGAGCCTTATTCCATGATTATGGCCACATTAAATTAATAATCCCGCTTAGGTACCTTCCTAGGTACCTAATATCACATTAATTATCCTCCATAGGTATATTGAAAATGACTACACTAGTGTCTATTTTTTTTCTATTGAATCTTAATATAGTAACCAATAAGAATATTAAACGTTATTGACACTATTGGAATCAAATATCACACTTTTGAAATCCATTATCCACACTTTTGGATATGATATGCATACTTTAATTTAGAATTTGATATTCAAAGTTTTGGATCCAATATTCACACTTTCATATACTTTGGGAATCCAACTTTCACACTTTCATTTATGATATTCACACTTTTGGATCTAATATTCACACTTCTAGAATTCGATTATCACACTTTCAGACACTTTGGACATCCAATATTCACACTTTGACAATCCGATATTCACACTTACAAATCAAATATTCACACTTTTGTAGTGTAGATTCTAGTTTATAATACCAAACTTAATGGAATGGGCATTCTTTCTTTAATGACTAATATAGAAGGAAAGGGTCAATTTACTTATTTGCATAGAAGTATGAAGCCTTTATAAGTGTTTCTTGGAACTCAAAGCCTCAATAGAGGCATCTAGGAAAGCGACTCATCGATATTCCAATTCTATTTACACACATGAATGAAATGGAGGTTTTTGGAAGAATATAGACTAGACATTTTGGGAAGAATCCTATAACTACATGGTATAATAAGTAAGGGAATTTCAAATGAAATTTGTGTAGAATATTGCACCTAAAGAAGCATGGATGAGCATGAGCCTCTTGTGAAACATGTGCATGTATTTGGGAGCATTGCAGATGTGCACATTCCAAAGGAGAAACATACTTCTAAACTAGCTAATAGATGGTGCATATGCATTTTACTTGGTTATTACGAGCAACCAAATATATATCAGAGTGTGGGATTGTGAAGATAAGAATCTTGTGAAAAGTTTGACATCATATTTTACAAAGGAAGTACATATATGAAATAACTTAGAAATTTTGATAATGTGAATGAAGAATTATATTTGGAACCTATTACTCTTTAAAAAATAAAGATGTGTTTCAATATAAGGTGAAGAACCCAAAAAATTGCAACACAACTAAATGGGTGATCATGACTCTTCAAAATTTTAATGTTGGTGTTGGTGTGAAAACAAAGAGACAAAAGAATATGGAGAGCATATATAATGTAACATACCCAATACCCTATGTGCTTTGTTGAGGATATGGGCTACTTCTTGAAACCACCTATTTTCACCAACATTTTATTATGATACCACAATGTAATATACACAATTGCATAATTAAGTTGTAACCAACTTTCTTACATATAGATTATGGACAACAACAATTTTGTAGGGGAAATGCATTGTCCATAAGCAATTATTCTACAACCCATGAGATTCAACCATCTCAACGCATAAAACATATTTATGCTTATACATTAAATTTTAACAATAGGTATATGGGAAATTATAGCAACATTCGTATGCACTTACATCGGTATTCATATACAGTTCTTTCAAATACATTAATTACATTATCTTCATGATTGTGGCCCCTTTTGGCATACCCACAAGGCTAATATCCTCAAACATGGATGAAAATAAATAGCCATGACATAGGCAGATTTAAACCCTCTATATTACAACATGCGGTTGTGGTAGCCTCCCAATTTTTCATATGAATCACTATTAGGAAGCTCAACATGCACTTATGAGCCCTAATGTCCACTCCTATATTTGTAGCTTCCATAGTGAGCACATAATCATCAATGCAACACTCATTGTAAGAATTAGAATCCATAATATAAGTAATACAAATCAATAGTTTGATTGTTAGTGGTTGCATTTGGTGAAATAGCTCCTTAGGAGCGTTTTTCCAACCAACCATAGGAACCAACTCAAGTACTAGGTGCCACCCTCGTGCCAGACAATGAAACAACAAGGGGTAATTTACTAGCTAAGGCTAAGGTTTCCTCACTCAGCCCAATTAATTATTTAAGCCAAGGATTTTACCTCTTTGGGTAGGTTTACAACAACATTTAGAGCTAGGGAAGTCACCCTTCAACCCATTAATTCTTCAACATTCCCACTTTCTAGCCTCGCTTTCCCCCTCAACCTTGCACAACACAAGGAATGAGATCCCCTTCACTGATAAATAGTCCCTCAGGCTATCCCACTTTCCTCTAATGTGACAATCCAAGTTGGCTAGGGAAATATCCAATGTTGGAAGCTAGGAAATTTCAGTTGTAGCAATTACAAACATTCACAACCATGCTTTTCCTCATACATGCATAATAACCAAAATTATGGGAATAATGAAATCTTAGCACAAACATACATCATACTAGAATCATCTCAGTGTACATGAATGGTCTTGCAATGTATCAACATGGTAACATTCTCCTCCATTGTTTAGCATAATAGTGTCCTAGCCTACCACCACCTTTCTTAGTGTATGTGCATGGTCTCTCAACATAATTGAATGGAAACCTCCTCTATGGTCCCCCCCACCAAAGAGAGATCAAATGAATTATTTTTCCCAAAGGTGGAATTACTTCTTTCCCAAGGCTTGCATGGAGACCACATGCCCCTTTCATAAAACTTTTAAAATAAGCATAAGGAAAACAATATAAAGGGATATGAAGGCTTGGGAGCTAGACACTTGACAACCTCAATAAAATATTATTTTATTGACCACCCCCTATTTCCCCTCCCATTGTTTCATTGTTTCCATGGTGATCTTAAGGAGATATAACCCCAAATGCACCTTTCTATATTATTATTATTATTTTATATAAATTCTAAAGTAATCAAATGTAAACCACTTACCCACTTACCACATACTTACTCTTCATGTTCATGCTCGTAGGGGGTATTACACATAAGGACAAAACATAACTTAGGAGAACAATATGCTTGGAGAAGTCACCTATAATGTACTTTGTGTTGATGATGACAATATAAGCACAACTGAGCCTTAAATTTTTGAATAAATAACTAAGAAAAATAAGTTGTGTAAACCTATGCAAGTTGAAATAGATTCAATCAATAAGAAACACATATTGAATCTAGTGGAGTTACCTACATACAAGGAGGTGATTAGATGCAAATGGATATACAACATAATATAAATTTGATGGTACAATGGACACAAATAAAGTGTGTTTGGTAACCAAAAGTTGTGGACATAAATAAGGCATTGATTATGAGGAGACATTCATTCTAGTTGTGAAGATGAATATAATCTAAACAATGGTAACACTTGTTTTGCAAAAGAGAATGAGAAATACATCAAATGAATGTGAAAAGTGATTTTATGATTGTATGGATCCATGATAAATTCTACATAGAGTGACCACTAGTACTCATACAACTTGGAAAAGATAATTTAGTGTTTAAGTTGTCATAAGAATCTCTTTTATGGTTTATGGTTAAAAAAAGCATCAGGGCATTGGACACAAGGACTGATGAATACTTCAAAAATGTTTGGTCCCAAAAAAAACAATTCATATTTGAACTTACATTTGAAGACCACTTATAGTGGAGATTTATTAATAACCATTTTATTTGTTGATTAAATTATTGTAATATGTATTAGAGATTTATTAATAACCATTTTATTTATTGATTAAATTATTGTAATATGTAGCATAAAGTTGAAGTATTAAATCAATACTTATTACACATTTGAAATAAGATATTTTGAAGTGTTCTACATTATTACCGAGAAATGGATGCTTGGAAAAAATGGAGAGGAATTTCCTGCTTAATTTAAATATTCTAATGACTCGATCAAAAGGTTCATTATGATAGATTATACAAGCACATGATACCCTAATGGATCTTGACATGAAGCTCATGAAATATTTAGCAAAGAAACTAGTTAACACAACCTTGTATAGATGATTGGTAGAGAACCTAATTTATATAAGCATTACTTGTCTCAACATCGAGTATGATTTTGATGTGGTTCGAAGATACATGGGAGGCTCTATTGAAAGTCGTTGGAAGACATTGAAAATAATATTAAGGCATATGAAAGGTAGATTTAGTTGGAGATGGGAATATTTCTTTAAAAATATTGATCTAACACCATTAGGTTTTATAGATTCTAATTAGATTAGCGATCTAATATTAGTAGGTTTTATGGATTCTAACTATATTATAAGTAAATATAATTGAAATATACATATGGATTTATTTATCATGTTGGTTGAATGGTTATTAGTCAAGCAATAGGAAGAAGAGCACAATTTCTTTGTTTTTAATACTATCTAAATACAAAGGTACAATAAATGCACCATATGAGAGGGTTTGGATGAGATTATTATTAGTAAACATTGATTTAATACATGATAAACCTATAATGATATTGATTGGTAATCCATGATCTATTTGTTTGGTAAATAATGCAATTTTTCATTAGTGAAGTAGACATATTGAAGTGCACATACATTATCTAAAAGGATGGCAAGAGGATGGTCAAATTCAATTGAAGTATTTTAAACAAATGAACAATGTATTGATGTGTTTACTAAGCCTCTATGAATACATAAGAGGCTTTAAAAGATTGTAAAAATGCTTTGGAGGAGGGAGAACATATTTATTGTATTAAGGGGGTGTTATAAAATATTATGTAAACTATGAGTATCTTGAAGGTAATTTAGTACAAGGTGAACTGTGTAAAGTCTAGGTGTGTCTTCAATGTAATTTGGTGAAAGTGCAAGGCATTGAAGTGTGAGAGTCTTAAGAAATCATAAGCACGAACTTTAAGAAAGTGCAACAACACAATGATAGTTGATCACAAACATACCGTAGCGTGGAAGTTGACAAGGAAAATCCATGATGTTTGAGCATGTATCATTGATATGGAGCCAGACATTGGATAGTGAAGTCATGGTCAAATTTGATTCTCAATTCATTTAGAGTAAACACAAACCTAGAAGAAATAAATTGGGTTTTATGTAGCCAACCTAAAGGATATGGTTGGAGATTGTTATTAAAGGGGATTATTTTGGATGTTTCCTTAGTCGTCCAAAAGAATAATCTCCATAACGATCCCCTAATATTGGTCGTTCGAATCAACTTTTTGTTGGAGGTCATAAGCCAAGATTGATATTTTCTCTTGAGTGATGTTCTCCTTCATCATCCACATCCTTGACAACCCATTAGGTATCCAATGTTTCTTAAAAAAAAATATTTCCTACCCCTTATGTTATTTAGCTATGTAGATGAAAAGACATGGGGTCCATCCATGTTCTCATCTACCCTTGACCCTATTTCCTTCGAACCTTTGTTTTCTAGTTCCATGGCCTTAACCTTAATAAGAGAGGAGTGACATGTTTTATAGTTTGTGGGGTGAGTTTCAACCTACTCAAGGTACTAGTAGCAAGCATTCCAATTACACTTGAGGGGGTGGATTTTGAGTCTTCGTAGATATAAAGGAATTCTACCTAGTGGAACACATTGGAGCCTTCCTACTTATAAATATCTAATGAGTCTATGGTTAACCTTTCTTTGAGAATGCTTTCAACCTTTTCTCTTAGAATCCAACATTGTTGTTGTAAAAGAAAAGGTGTTTTGTGTTTCTTCAAGGTCACACTTGGTATCCTAGATAAGTTGGTGTCTATAGGATTCAAAAGAAGCAATATTTGACTTGATCTAAAGATGTATGGCATGATACTTGTAAACTTTGAATATATATCCTTCTGCCTTTTCCTTCCATTGAAAGAACAAAGTATCTTACCACCTATCATTATGGGATGGTAATGCTTGAAAATGAATCTGTGTGCTACAATTAGTCAAATATTTTGGATTATATGCTCAATGTACAACATCTTGGGTCAACTCCGATTACCCACTTCTACCCCTTGATAAGATGTCTCAAACAAATTTGTCTCACAAGAATGAGTTGATTCCCCCACCAACTAAGCTCATTCCTTGGTATGATTAGCCTTTCCTTTTATATTCCCATCGTTATTACTCAATGGGGTATGCAACAAAGTTACTAGGTTGCTCCATTTGTTATCACATGGCAATGTGAGGTGTCCTTCATTTTTTCCACCTCACTTTCCACAATGTTGTCACTAATTGATGTACTTCTATGTCACAATCTCTGTTGTTGACATGGGAGCAATCTCCCACAATCATCCCTTCCTTATTTATGCTAGTGAGGTCTTTAACAACTAAAATTCAAACCATTCAAAATTAATCATCCTCAAAATCCCCTCACACTATTAACATGGGTTCTGCCCCCATCATCCTCAATACCAAAATATGAAAAATATAATCCTAATTTGAGATAAAAGAATTATAATTTCATTTAAATAAATAAAGATGAAAAAAATATATTACTCCAACATAAAAATTTGTTAAAAAATATAAATCAGATGATCTTTTCAAATAAATATAAAAATCCAAAAATCCAATCTATTAAAATATCTCAACACCATCTTATCATATGTATAATGAATTAGTCCAACATAATTTGGTCACTCAAAAGTGTCATATGCACTCTTCTCCTAAAATTTGATAGATACAGATACTTGATCAAAGTTAGTTGTTAATAAAATATGGATGGACGAACAAGTCCCTTGTTGATTTTATGAATGATTCTCTTATTATCTTTTATAAAAGATAATGATTGTATTAAAGTGATTAGAACCGTCCATGTCCCTCCATGCGAGGGGTCTTTGTTTTAAAATTGTTAATGATAACGTGTGATTTTAAGGCTTCTTATTATTAGTCCCTGCCAAAGCATGACTATAGCAATGAGTTTGTTATTGATTTGACATTAATTGTTATTGATTTGACATAAATTTCCATTGACTTAAATTTTTTTCATAGAAACCTATTGTTCTACATAAGAAATATATATTTTTTGTTTTTTAATCTATAAAATAATTTATTTTTTTAAATTGTTATTGGTTGAAAAATTTGAAGTGTTATTGTGGCCTTCACGTATTTTAAGAATTTAAATTGACAACTCATATATCTTATATAAAGTTATACATTAAACATTGATTTAAAATTAGAGGACTCATATTGAAGATGTGACTCTTATTGATTGCCTCCCATGGGAACCTGCCTCTGAAGTAAATGCACCACACCAATACCAGAAGAATGGCTGCCAACCCTAATATGTGAACTACCCATGTTACAGGCTTTGCAACTATGTCGAGATGTTTTGAATCCATTGCTTGACTGTAGAGATCTCCATATTGTTGTTCACCAATCTGCGTGCTTCCTGCTCCGCTTAAACCAGATGTCCAATTCCCCAAGTCGGCTTTCTGGCCTATCTATCGTTTGCTTATGTAGGCCAATACGAAAATCTTGGCACAGATGATGACACAGAGAAGAGCCTTTTAGCACCACACTTTTATTTCTTCTACTCGTCTACGACGAATAACTGTCAGTTTGGCTTTATCCATGTTTGGATGCAGAGTTGGGTCAGTGCAGTAATGGTGTTAAGGTCCTAACCCGCACATAGGTAGATCAATGTATTCGGATGTAATAAAGGTCAATATTAATAAGACCTTTCAATAAAATAGAATAAGGCGGATGTAAGAAGACCTAATAGAAGCTTCCGCTTCTAGAAGGAT
>ML791618.1:79244-153894 GCA_009831015.1 Picea engelmannii
ACTAAAAGGCCTTTGACTAGAAAAGACCCATCAAATCCACAATCTGAATGTTCTAGGTGACTCCAAGACTATAATAAGGATGATAGTTCAGAAGACAGATCCAAAAAACTTAAGCCTAAAATGAATAATCGACCGAATACGAGTCGACTCTCAACCTATTAAGCTAACACTCTACCATATTCTGAGAGAGCATGACAAGGTAGTAGATAATTTAGCAAATGAAGCCATTGGGAAACCTCCTGGAACTTTAGGCATATAAGGTGTTGAAGCACTAGCCCCCTTAACCTAATGTGTCACATGACCAGGAGCTAGTGCACAAAGGTTGGGGGTGGGGCTTCTCATGGCTCTAGCGCACGCATGGACAAGTGGACTGGACATGCGAAAAAGGTCGGGGGTGGGGCTTCTCGGGGCTCCAACGCATGCATGGACAGGTGGACTGGAAACATGGAAAAGGTCAGCGGTGGGGCCTTTCGAGGGTCCAACACATGCAAGGACAAGTGGATTGGACACGCAGGCACCATATAAGTAGAGGGTATGTGGTTTAGGCACGCGGAGCAAGCCAACGACAGAGGTAGAAGGTGGATTCGGTGGATGGTAAGTCCCATCGACCATTGTGCAGTGACGACTAACAGTTGAAGGGCGGGCCCCATCATGGTTTTGGATGTTTAGGAGTATCGTCCTTCAGTGCTCGTGGGAACTTAGGAATTGAAGGCTCTGAAGCAAATGGACAAGGCATGTGACAACCCAGTCATATCCAAGCCTGAAAACATGGAGTCCTAAGGTACATTGCACATGGAAGACTCAACGACCTTTCTGGATGGCACAGATCCAAATTTAAATGAAACATGGGGGAATTTTGGCCTGTACTCGTCCCTATAGGGGAAAAGGCGTTTAGTGGTTTTGGTAAGTCTTTTTGGCCACCCCTTAACACTAGTTATCCATTTTTTCTCCCCACACTGTTTTTGGGTTTCTCCTTGCCTTCCCCTGAATTAATTGCTTTGCTCTCCGCCTTGCATACACTACGCCAAGAACGTAATTCAATGGTCTCACATGTCTCTGTTCATCACCTCCCAGTTCTTTGGGTCTCCTCCTCGACTGGTCCTGACTCTTCTCACTCATCGCACTCTGTTTCAGCTTTGTTTCGCTCGAAAAATGTTTCAATGGCTTCTGTGGACTCTAGACTCTCCAAACTCACCCTTTCCCTTTCCCTTACACAATTTTCCCAGTTTTCCCATCCAGTGGATTCTGCGGACTCTAGTTTTTCTGGAACCTCCCGCTCTCTCTTCTCTCCACAGTCCTCCCAACTCACTACAACCATGTGGCTCCCTCATCAGTTTGGACGCTTCTTGAAGATTTCAAAGAAACACAACGCTTAAAGTTATGCATGGTGGTAAAGGCCTCTTCATGGAATCTGGACAATTGGACCCTAAGGATGAATGCATAGGATGTCGTAGGACGAGAATTTAGTTGGGAGCTCTTAGTTCCACTCTGATGTTTGAACTTGAAACTATGTCCCAACATAGGCACCTGATAGAAATACTACAAGATGAGAGTTATGCTCAAAGGATCCAAATTGAGGAACAATGTAGCAACATGGAGATAATGCAGCGCCGTTTGGACCAGCTTGAAAGAGTGCATCATCAACCAAGCAATCCAGAAAGCCACCAAGGAGAATCCAAAAATGAAAACTCAGTCTCAGTGAATCAAATTACGGACCTCAACGAGCCCTACCCAGAAGCACTCATGGAGCAACAACAAATCAAAATGGAATCGGGTAATTGAGCCCTTCAAATTCTTAGTTGTCATGTTTTGTTTTTCAATATGTATCAACATTGTCTTTTATCGAATGTACTCTGTGAAATACAATCACATCACTTTAGCTAGGGAAGGAGGACACACCATGAAATTCATTTTTGTTTCAAATCCTCCAGATGTCAAAGTGTCTACTTTTTGAAGGCCTGTAATGGCCCCTCTTTTGTAATTCAGTGGATTTATCCACACTTTAATATATTTTTCCCAATTTCTGTAAAAAAAAAAAAAAACAATATTCATGTATGATTAAATGACGAAATTATTGTAAATATTATTTTGAAATTTCGTTTAGAGTGGAGTGGAACTAATGACCTCATTGCTAAATAGTGAGAAAACCAATACACCACAAATTATGATAATTTATCTAAAAAGTTTGTTAATAGAATAATAATTTTTTTATATAAAAAGATTATCAAAATTTACATAAATGATAATATTATAATTATATTTTATTTCTAAAAAACATTTGAAATACTTAAAAATAAAAATTATATAAAAAAGAGTCAATAATAAAAGACATGAACATTATGATAGTTATATGTTACATTTTGTACATTGGATGTAGCTTGGGTGGTTGGGAGGAATGGTTGTTACCCTCCCCACCTAGATGCAATTCTTTGTAAGTGACATGTGATGCCCTTAAATGAGTCTATATGATATTCTTGTTGTTGAGTCCCTAATTTTCCATGGAGTACCAATATTCGATGATATGAACTATATATAAAAAATAAAAATAAAAAGAAGAAAAAAGTTATATGTTACCTTTTAAGATTTTGTTTTTATCTCACTGAATTATAATAATTATATGTTACTTTTTAAGGTTTTATTGTGTTGAGTCGGTGACCCTGTTATTATTAGCCTTGTTAGAATTTTTATCCATCACGTCTCTCTACATTTTAAGCGATTATTTAAGACAAATTAAGTTTATATAAAAGATAAAATAATTTCAAAATAACATTCATGTAATTTTGAAGTAAATATTTTTGGTTATTAGAATTTGATAGTATAAGAAGTCAGAGTTTCATCTATCTTAGATTTGGATTGAAATTCTAAAAATTGGATGATAAAAGTGTTTGAAATTTCTAACCATCTACTTATTTATATTTGTGTGAATTTATTTGTGATTGTGATTTTTCAGTTGGAAAGTGTATTTTTGGTGCTGAAAATTGTTTGGTGATGTAAGATATTGAGTGCAAGATAGTCATTTCCAACCATCAAATAGTGTGCACAAATTTATTTTCAAATTTGAAATTTCATTTCCTACCTCATCCTTATACTTGGTAGATGACATTTCATTGTTGGAGAACCCCACATCCTCAATGCTTGAGGGTGTTATTGATGTTTTTCAAGCGTATTTACCTTTTAAGAGATCCAAATTTGATGATTTTCAAGTTGATGGTGGGCTGCCATTTGCATTTTTAATTAGATTTTATTTCAGTCCCCTTCAATATTGGATTTTGAGAACATGTGCTAGAACATGTTATCCTTATTCAGATTTTGTATTGGCTACCATGCATATAATGTAATTTCATTTTGCAGCCATGATGTATTAGAGATTCTAGCATACATTCATTTTACTTTTGATGTAGCCTTACTTTGGATCATTACCAAACACATGGGTAGCGTCCATGGTCTTGATGAGATGCTTGGATGGTTTCATTGGCTATTTGATTTCATTTAGCCTATTTTTTCATCATAGGTTAGAGTAGTGAAGGATGAGTAAGTTCAATACATGTGAGTACTAAAATACTTTCATGCAGCTTTTGGCATTGTTGAAGACAAATTTGTAACTCTTGGTGATATGTGTGTGTGTGTGTGTGTGTGTGTGTGTGTGTGTGTGTATCCATCTCGTCTCATGGTCTTGCCTCTTTTTCCTTCTTGATAGGATTGGACTGGAGATTTATGGGGTTCTCATGCACTCCCATGAAAAGTGCATGTCCCTAAGTTGGAGCAAATTATTACACCTCACATTGTATGAGGTTCCACATTGTGATTTTCATCACATTTATGAATATTTGTAGCTAGTATCTTGGAACATTGGACTGACTTGGGGGGATTCATATTCACAGGTCCCCTTATCTTCATGGCATTGGATCTTTTGATGGAGGTCTTTGGTTTGGGGGACTCTCACTTCTCCTTGGTTGGATGATTATGCTTGTTGGTTTGGTGGTCTTTGTTGAGGAAAAGATATGAATTGATCTTACTCAAACATTTTCAGACTTTACTTGGCTAAATCAAAGTAGACATGAAAATCACCCTATGTTTATAGCCAACAAAAATAACATCCTAACTCACAAGTATTAATTACGAGTGCTTAGGCTACTATTTTATCAACAAAAAGCTTGCTGGAAATTCATTTTTTATTTAATTTTCTGAATATAACAGTTGCTGAAATAAATGTAAGAATACAAATAAAGACTCCAAGATGATAATCAAGATAGATGAGACATAAAGAAATCCTTTATTTCATTCCAATTCACCAAAGAGTCATTTTATTTACAAAATCTCATACCAAAATCTTGCACCAAAGTCAAACTTAGACATCCCCGATGGAACATACAAAAGGACCTCTGACAGAAAATCAAAACTGAACTCTAAAAGCTGGATCATCTTGCCACAGATTGTTGCCCACTCGACTCTACACAATATCCTTTATCAGTCATGAAAATCAATTCACAAATAGACAAGTCTACACAGACTATAAAAGATAGATCAACACCTCTGAAAAACAAGTGTCTGAATGATTTGATTCAGCCCTGAATATTGTTGTCTACAATAAGACCCTTCTATCATAAAAGAGAATTAGGTTGTGATGAATATATGAATGAATGAAAACTGAACTATCTCAACATAAACTCAAAGACCAAACGTTAGCATGCTTCTGCTTCTATCCTCCTCTCGTTCCTCCCTTTCCTTTTGCATTTAACAAACTAGAATTCGTTGAAGAAGTTGAACCAATTCATTAGTTAAGTTAATTAAAAGACTCAACTAACTTTAGTTAGGGGAAAGAGTAATACTTATAATAAGGGTCATAAATAAATAATAACTAGTAGGTGGTATCCCTTGTGACTCCCTTTAGTTCATAACAATCATAACATACCCATTTGTTAAGCAAAGACACCTCCTTGTGCCTCCCATCAACATATTCACTTTTGACAATTTAAACTCATGAAATTTTAAATTATTTCAAAAATAATACTCATATATCCAAAATAAACATATTGTCCAAAGATCCCCAAAGTCATAAAACAATAGATATAATAAAAACTCAAAAACCATATTTCCCAGTGTGTGATGGAACCCTTCCTTGATTGTTGCTGTCACCTCTTGATTTTCCTGAATTTGCCTTTGGTTGTGTAGAGCCTTTAGGCCTAATTTCACTGATCATGTGGGAACAGTCGTCCCTCAAATGCATCTGGGAAGACACGGATTTGTCAGAGCCATTAGAGGGTGAGGAGGGGGAAGCAATGGCTTTTTCGTTATCAAGGGCATGGTGGGCCTCAGTTTTCAATCTCTTGCTAGCATGGGAGGATTGCACTGGTGAGTGATCAGGGGTAGCTTGGGCAATGGGGTTAACTGACGAAGGAGGAGGCAAAGACAAGTTGGGCCAGCCACGATGTTGGGAGACTGTCGGGTGGACAATCCCTTCCATCCATCATTTTCAGAGACCTCGGGTTGTAATGAGACATGAGGAGGTACAGGGATACCGAGTGCTTGCGGGGCTTGGAAAGGAGGCCTTTCAGGCCTAGGTTGGACTATTCCCTTCCCAATCCAATTGAAGAATCCGGCATGAAATAATTGGCCAATATCTTGTGAATCAACGTCAAAATGTATGGAGAACATAGGCCTTCTTGGGCCTCAGTTCCAATTACCTCTACCTCTGTTTCCTTGGCCATGGATACCTCGACTAAAATACCTCATCCTACATGCGTGATCAATTAGAAAATAGTCTTTTAAATAACCATACATGACAGCTTTTAAAAATATGAAATAGATTTGGCTCAACAATGTATCAGACTCATGCAATCCAATCCATACAAATTGTTTCACCGTTAATCAATGAGCGGGGGGTGAAAAAGGGTTATGGGATATGTGAGGGGGTTGTATTGAGCAAAAATATGATATAATGAGGGGGAAAAGACATGGTCACTGCTCAATGAAAACATCAATCAACTGTAAAGAAAACCAATAAAACCTCCCTGTAATCCACACAAGACACTGCCACCTTCATCTTCTTTAACACATAAATTCTCTTGATTGTAATCAATCGTAGAACACGGAGTGAAAAAAATGAATATGGGAGGTGACGGGGTTTGTAATTAGCGGAAAGTGAAATAATGGAAGGGAAGAAGAACAATTACTGTTCATGAAATTAATTTAGTGATCCATAAAACATTCTACGAAAGGAGATGCATCAACCATCAATCAATTGACCAAATAATAATTTTTGTGCATTTAACTAGTTCACTGTTCATAATCAAATATCCAACACAGTGCCATCACAAGACAATAAGCATCCCACACAATCTGTAAGAAGGATTTTGTTCCCTTGTTTGCATCTTATAACAATTTCCAAATAGTAGCCATTCCATTTTGTTAACCATCAAAATCAATCACTGCCCATGCATCTCAATCCATAATAATACTCAAAATTCATGTTTTCGAATTAACAATGAAGTCACTATCACTGCAATTGGGCCTATCATTTAAATGCAATGATATTCGTTAAACATATATAGGCAGTGACCAAAAAAATCAAGGCCAAATTGCCACACCCGAATTGACAATTAAACATACGACCCACAGTTACCATTTAGACACAAGCTATGCATGGGGTAATTTGCCCAAGCAATGTAGTTCTGCCATTGTAAAAAAAAAAATTCAATGTGACTTCAAAAATGGACCATCCATCCAACATGACAAGGTATCAACAACAAGCTCGTCTCAACAATTGACCGGGATGCAACAAAACGTGCTCAAAACTCTGTGAGTATCTATTACTGTGAGAACTCAAGCCTTCTATGTTATACACAATGCACAACCAACAAAACCCTGTAATGCAACAATTCCACTTTAACAAAAACAAACACACCGTCACGATAATAACTCAACATCTCGTTCTGAGCCATCGATTTAATATAGCATTACTTCGATTTAGTGACTCAGTGATCGAATATGCTGTGCAAACTCAGGGCTTATACAATCAAACAAGCATAAGGATGCAATGGTTATACTCTCTACAGTCATCCAGTTCAATAGTCATTTGGCCCCAAAGAAAACCATATTTACCACACCCATTATTTCATTTTGCAAAAACACCATACACACAACGTGACATGCGTGAGAAACATCAAGCATTTGTAACCAATACCAGCTATCATCCAAATAATCATTAGTGCCAATGCCAGTGACTGTGTATCAACCAAACCATTCACCATTGTTGTAAAAAATCCATCAACCTATCAAGCTGTGGCAACCACGTATACCTATGCATCAAATCGAATCGGGACATAGGCCTTCTCCATTAACAATACTGCGTTATTAGCATAAGAAGAGTGACTGTGTACTTTGAAAGTGAAATTGGAGATGAGGAGTTTATCATTATTATCACAGAAGTAGTAACTAAATGCCAAACCAACACGACGACCATACGACCAACTGGGCAAGCCCGTATTCGAAGTAATCGACCACAATAACCCATAGCAACTTGACAGGCACGACAGTCTCCTCTATAAAACTCTAGACTGGAGGGTTAAGGGTCTACTTTGTAGCCAACACCAGGGGAACGAAGCCAACTCCTTGTAATGGTGGAAACTTTGAGGCCAAGGGTGTGCACACAGAGAGAGCCAGGATTCATTCGTGGACAGGTAACAATCCATGGCAGGGGGCCATAACAAAAGGTGAGGCCCCCGTTCGGCCCAAAAATTCTATTTAATGCATGGAGGGTATAACCCTCGTGCTCTTCATTTAAAATACCATAGTATTGAGGTGAAGAAAGGGTCGTTTTAAGAACATAACACTCACTTTGTGACCCTTAGTGGTGGAAACAACCAATGCCCAAGTGAATGAAACACAGTGCCGCAGGAGACCTTCAACTACCAACCCCATAAAAGCCAAAGAATGGGCTTAGTGATAAATGCGTGCAGATAGCCATCCACCCAAGACTAAAAAAAAACCCTCCAACTAAACCAACAACAATAACAGAGAGCTATCACCCAGGAAGACCACTAACCCCTACGAACTCAAAAATATTATAGGAAGAGCCATACATTCTTCATTCCAAGAACCCAAAATTCACACAATTGCAACACTTAGGAGAACACAAACCAATACACCTGAGCCAATAATCATTTCATAACAAGAGAAGAGTCACGAATGTCCAAAAAGATATACCTGTAATCAAATTCCTTAAAACGAGAGTTGGCCGAGCGGTTCCTACCTGCTAAAAATTCGGAGCATAACCACAGCAACAAGATCGGACTATAGCCCGACTAGGGTGGCGACTAACATGAGGAGTAAAGGTGAAGTGCAGTAAATGCACGTCACCTCCACCCAGAATGCATTAACTCATCAGTATATGCCGACACATTCTTCATCAACCATTAATCAAACCATGTATCGAAACAATCACCATATTAAAAACCAATAGTGCGACTTATGCCATAACATAATTCAAGTCCCATATAATTCAACCATTCGCATAACCAATAGCACTATTACCTTGCCAATGCACCATCAACATTTCATACCAAATGTGTATTAACCATACAACCCAATCAAAATTTATGTCCATTTACTTGCTAGCTAGAGTTTAACAATAATCGTTAAGTCTTCTCATGCATGTAGTATAGTTTAGGATAGCTTTAAATTCTTCAATTTTTTCTCATTTCCTTCCCATTGTTCACATGTAGTATAGTAAAAACATAGAATTGGATTCCTTTTCTTTCCACTTTATAGTATTTTTTCCTTTCTCAAAACTGTCTTTCATGTAATTTCACTAACATGTTTGTTGTGCAACTGCGATAAGAATGAATGACATTAATGAATATCATAGGTTGTAGTAACATAAATAATCAACACTTCAAAATCTCAACTCATACCAATAACAACAAGATCTCATCAACCATGTAAGCCGTGTTGCACATCATCACAACATAAAAAATGAACAAATTTGATTTCCAATAGTTCAAGGGGGTCCCACCTACTAGTATTATTTAGTTTTTTTTATTATATAATAATAGGCTTTAGCAACACTTTGTAGGCAAAACTTCGTTGACAATTTTAATCGTCAACAAACTGGCAACTCCATAGGAAAATTTGTTTTCAACATATTTAGAACTCAGAACTCGTGGTTTCACAGATAAAGGACAATAATTTTGGAAGACGTAACGAGAATAATTATGCAACAGGGGGAAGTGAGCGGACTTAATGGAAAGATGACAGGGAATTTGGGAATAATTGATTAAAAATGTTAAATATGAGGGGTTTTTACCACTGTATTCATAATCATTTAACTGGAATATGATCTTAACTTTCAAGGAGGAAAACTTATAGACTTTCTCTTAAGATCTCAATGGATGAAGAAATGGTAAGAAGCGGGAAATAACCAATTCCTTGTAAGACAACAGTGGAAATATGTAACAATTTCAAGGGCCCTTCAGAGGGGACATCATAACAACTATGTAAGCTTGATTGTTATCGACTAACAATGCTTTGCAGGAGTATCATTGTGGCATAATTGATCCAACGTTCTATCTTGACCAGACACTAAAAGATGATAAAGACAAAAATCGCAACAGAAGTAATAATGCAGAAATTAAAACAACAACAGTAAAAGACTCAATTGAAAAACAACAAGGAAAGAAAACTTAACTTAGAAGGCATAAATCAAGGTACTTTAAGCGTAGAAAAGAAGCACAAAAATTGAAAGCATAGCTAGGCTACTAGTATACAACAAAATTCAAACAACATTATATATTTTCATGTTGGTTCCTCGCAATATTTCAAGCGAGGGATGTTAGTGCTGTAGGGAAACAATTGCTCCTGTAAATATTTTGAGATATAAGAATTAGTATCCAAGACAAAAGTGATTTTGAAAGGACCGATCACCTAGAAATATGATGTAATCATCATTCCCTTGACACACACAATTATCTCATCAAGATAGATATGGAGACTGACCAATTCATCGAGAGTCATGTGCATAGTTTTTTTAAAAGCAGTACCTGTATCAAGTAAGTTAAAAAGTCGACATTTGTAAAGCATGGTATCACAATTAGTAATGAAAGTGGTTTTGTGAACATTTCCCCCTTTTACTTTGATTCTCTTGTAACCAAATAAACTGTCAAGTAAGGGTCTTAACTGTGACTCTACAACCTGTTGCAAAAACATTTCCATATTGAGAGGGGGAAAGGGATTTCTCATATTCGCTTGCTTGAAAGTTCGAAGACTAATATAAGTTTTGATATTATCAGTGGTCCCCGAGGCCGATTTCCAAATTGAGACCCATTCAAGTTGGGCTGAAAAAAACATTCCAGCCCTTAAGAAATCTCTCAAATCCCTTCGAAAGGGTGCTTCTGGTGCAGAGTTAACAAGTTCTTGTTTTTGCCTAGCTAGTTTCATAATATGATGAACAAGACCAGGATCAAAACCATGAAGATCCTCATAAGACCAATAATTTTTTTTTTGAGATTCACCAAGCAGTCCGGTGGACCTCATCTCTTCTTTACCAGAACATTGGACATTTATTTTAACATTCGTTGAAGGTTCAAATTCCCTAATGTTCAGAATGATGGTTTCAATCACCTTCTTCTGTAACTCCTCTTCTTTTTGTTTTTCTTTATTTCCTACAACACTCAAAGAAAACGAACTCTGAAGAGGAGTCAATCCCTCAGGAATCTTATTATTTTCCACAGATATAATCTCCTCGGGATTAATAGGTTCATTTTGAATGACAACACAAATTCTCTCATCGTTAGGGATGACCTTCCAAGATCCTTCCTTTTCAGGGATGTATGGATGATGTAGATATTGAAAGGCACAATTGGGCCTGTGAGGCAAGAGTTGTTGGTTAGGAGAGGCTGCAAAGACAACTAACCGATCAGCCATTGAATTCAACTCCTTCTTAATATGAGTGATGTTGAAAGATAGAAGGTTCGAGACAAGTGCCCAAATAGTTTGGGAGTATCGTTCCATCAACTTGTCGCTAGGAGAACATATCTTATATATTAGGTTCACAACAAGCTTGAATTTTCTGGAAACTTAAAGGTTAGTACAACCAAGATTAAGGGCGTTCTCTATGCCTAATAATAAAGCTTAGAATTCAACGACATTTTTTGTACAAGCAAACTCCAACCTGTATGACAAATTATGATTTTTCCTACAGGGGAAACCAAGACAATACCAACCCCATTACCTTCACTAGAGAATGAACCATAAAAGTGAATATGCCATATATCATTATCTAAGTCAATTTTTTCCAAAGGAATATTATCCTCTTCAATAAAGATAGAGTAAACTCCTAGGTCTTCTTCGACATAGTTTATGCTAGATTGCATAACATTCTCTATGTAGGGTGAAATTCTTCCCTCTCTAAGGACTATAATATTCTTTCCATTTTGTGGAATAGATAAATGTGTCCCATCGAGAAAGAGGTACCCCCCTGTTAAGGCTTGCCAATCTCTCCCCAAGATAATTGAATAATTTCTTACAGGCATATCAATCACCTGAATGTTGAGGGTTATCCTTATCTCAGGATGAGCACATAAAACCAAGGTTACATATTTAATCTCGCCTATGGTTGTTTGTTGTAGACTATTATAGGAGAGCATGCTTCTGGAATTTTCGTTTGTACAAGACATGCGTAGCTCTTCCATAATAATCTTCGACATGACACTTGGGCCTGAACCACCATCAATGAGGCAACAATGGGCAATCTTATCCACGATCTTTACAGAAATATAAAAAGGGTTTTTTTTTACAGGGTATCTAAAGTTATGTACACCTACTTTATTTACAGAAGAATTCTCTTTGTCTACCTCTTCAAAAAGATTGGCTACAACGAAAGCTTTTACTTCCATGAATTGTTTCAGATGCATATGTTGTTTAGGGACGACAACCATGTCTAGGAGGGTTGCATATGATTTGATGTTGTCCAATTGATTCAAGATATTGTATTTAGAAGAGGGAGGAGGGGGAGTGATTCTTTGACTCTCAGGAATTTTAGGAACCCGGGGCATAGCAGCGGTTGAGGATGAGCTCGGGATAGAAGAACTACGAGGAGGATCAAATTTAACCTTGGGAGCATAGGCTTTGTTCCTAGTGTTAATAACCATGCCATCCTCTGGCTCCGCAAAGTCTAGGAAAATGATAGTAGCTTCCTGTCTCTTACCAAAGATCTTATGTTTGACACTCTTCTTTACCTCACATGTGGTTTCTTCATGGTGCTCCTCGCAAAAGTTGCACCAACTCCGAGGTAGGATAGCCTTAGGCTGAAAATTGTTTTCAACTGGATTTCTAAAGGGGGGTGCAGAAGAGGATGAAGCTCCAGGGGTGAGAGGGGAGATAGTACCCTTCTGCTCAAATGCTATCATACGATTGTTCATATGTTGTACTAGTTGTAAGAGAGTGGACATGTTTGTCTGTCTAACTGATTCTCCCTGGGGAAGAGCAATTTTTTCAAGATGTTCTTCATACTCTGAGAAAGTATGCAGAGCGGAACCGATATTATCAATGGCCTTTTATTCAAGCCTATGACGATAAGGAGAAGACAATGCATTGTAGTAATGCATGAAAGCGGCTTGGTTATGAGGGTGGATAAGTTTGGGGATTTGATTGTACAACTTGGTGAAATGCAAGTTGAAAGACTTGATGGTCTCACCATATTTATAAGTGACGTTATTGTATTCCCTTAACTTCTTGGCAGGGCTTTTGGAGTTCCCATAAGTGGATAGGAACCAATAGATTAACTCCTCCCAAGTAGACATAATCTTAGGAGGAAGGTCAAAGAATTCGACCGCAACCTTTCCTTCCAAGGAATTGACGAACAAGCGCATGCAAGTGTCATTGTCGTTACCCCCTATGTTATGACAAGAAATAGAAAATTCCAATAGGTGTTCATTGGTACTGATAGTGTTATTTCCTGAAAACTTAGGCAAATTCTCTTTAAACTTCAGAAGTGAGTGAGTAGCAGGTGCTAGGTTAAGAGGAGAGGACACATGCCACAGTGTGGTTGTGGCATCTTCTTCGAACTGGAAAATCCCATACTTTTTAATGACTTTGGTGGGGTTTGTAGTGGATTGGACATGGATATGGTGGTTGTACAAGCTACCAATCAATGATGATGATGAAGATTGGGAAGATGGAGCACTTCTAGTGCCACCAGAGCCACCACTAGATGCCATCTTGTGGATGATATATGATGGGAAGAAAGATGAGCTGGATGAATAAGATAAATTTCTCCTTAGAGCACTTTGTTGGGTAGATAACACAACATTTGTTCTTCCTATTTCAACAGTAGGATTGATTTGGGGTGACAAGCCGCTTCTTCTTCTAAAAGCATGAGAGTCTAAGGACATGAAGAAGGGCCAAAGCTTGAAGAGACAAAGGTTTACTGCTGATTTCTAGGCTGTCTACGTCTAGCCTCCAATTGTTCTTGAGCACTAATATCTCATTCAATTGCTACCCAAGAATGGTTTATTTCAGCACGGGTATTGGCAATGTCTAGAATGGTGTTAAACAAGTTCAAAGCAATGTTGGTCTGGTCTTGAAGACCGGGCTTGATATTGGGCTGCCTTGCAACAGGAACAATCATTAATAGCAAAATAGTCAAAGAATCAATTTCAGAAAATAAAGATGTTTCGATGAAAAATCGAATATAAAATTAACCAGAGAGATATCAAGGATCTCCCCAGTATGGTCGCCAAATAAATGTCGAGGAAAAGATATGAATTGATCTTACTCAAACATTTTCAAACTTTACTTGGCTAAAGAAAAGTAGACGAGAATATCACTCTATGTTTATAGCCAACAAAAATAACATCCTAACTCACAAGTATTAATTACAAGTGCTTAGGCTAGTCTTTTGTCAACAAAAAGCCTGTTGGAAATTCAATTTTTATTTAATTTTCTGAATATAACAGTTGTTGAAATAAATGTAAGAACATAAGTAAAGATGCCAAGATGATAATCAAGATAGATAAGACATAAAGAAATCCTTTATTTCATTCCAATTCACCAAAGAGTCATTTTCTTTACAAAATCTCATACAAAAATCTTGGACCAAAGTCAAACTTAGACATCCCCGATGGAACATACAAAAAGACCTTTGACATAAAATGAAAAATGAACTCTAAAAGCTAGATCAACTTGCCACAGATTGCTGCCCACTCAACTCTGCACAATAGCCTTTATCAGTCATGAAAATTAATTCACAAATAGACAAGTCTACACAGACTATCAAAGATAGATCAACACCTCTAAAAAACAAGTGTCTGAATGATTTGATTCAACCCTGAATATTGCTGTCTAGAATAATACCCTACTATCATAAAAGAGAATTAGGTTGTGATGAATATATGAATGAATGAAAACTGAACTATCTCAACATAAACTCAAAGAGAAAACCTTAGCATGCTTTTGCTTCTATCCTCCTCTTGTTCCTCCCTTTCCTTTTGCTATTAACAAATAAGTTGAACCAATTCATTAGTTAAGTTAATTAAAAGACTCAACTATAGTTAGAGGGAAGAGTAATAATTATAATAAGGGTCATAAATAAATAATAAATAGTAGGTGGGACCCCTTGTGACTCCCTTTAGTTCATAACAATTATAACAATCATAACATAACCATTTGTTAAGCAAAGACACCTCCTTATGCCTCCCATCAACATATTCACTTTCGACAATTTAAACTCATGAAATTTGAAATTATTTCAAAAATAATACTCATATATCCAAAATAAACATGTTGTCCAAAGATCCCTGAAGTCAATTGTCATAAAAAAATAGATATAATAAAAACTCAAAAACCATATTTCCCAGTCTGTGATGCAACCCTTCCTTGATTGTTTCTCTCACATCTTGATTTTCTTGAATTTTCCTTTGGCTGTGCATAGACTTTAGGCCTAATTTCACTGATCACGTGGGAACAATCGTCCCTCAAATGAATCCGAGAAGACACGGATTTGTCAGAGCCATTGGAGGGTGAGGAGGGGGCAACAGTGGATTTTCCTTTATCAAGGGCATGGTGGGCCTCAATTTTCAATCTCTTTATAGCATGGGAGGATTTCACTGGTGAGTGATCAGGGGCAGCTTGGGAAATGGGGTTAACCAACGGAGGAGGAGGCAAAGACAAGTTGGGCCAGCCACGATGTTGGGAGACTGCTAGGTGGACAATCTCCTACCATCCATCATTTTTAGGGACCTCAGGTTTTAATGAGACATGAGGAGGTACAAGGATACCGAGTGCTTGCGGGGCTTGGAAAGGAGGCCTTTCAGATCTAGGTTGGACTATTCCCTGCCCAATCCAATTGAAGAATCCGACATGAAACAATTATCCAAGCTCTTGTGAATCAACATCAAAATGTATGGAGAACCTAGACCTTCTTGGGCCTCGGTTCCAATTACCTCTACCTCTGTTTCCTTGGTCATGGCTACCTCGACTGAAAAAACTCATCCTGCATGCGTGATCAATTAATAAATAGTCTTTTAAATAACCATACATGACAACTCTTTAAAAATATGAAATAGATTTGGCTCAACAATGTATCAGACTCATGCAATCCAATCCATGCAAATTGTTTCACTATTAATCAATGAGCAGGGGGTGAAAAAGGGTTATGGGATATGTGACGAGGTTGTATTGAGCAAAAATATGATATAATGAGGGGGAAAAGACATGGTCACTACTCAATGACAACAACAATCAACCGTAAAGAAAACCAATAAAACCTCCATGCAATCCACACAAGACACTCCCACCTTCATCTTCTTTAACACATAAATTCTCTTGACTGTAATCAATCTTAGAACATGGAGTGAAAAAAATGAATATGGGAGGTGATGGGGTTTGTAATTAGCGGAAAATGAAATAATGGAAGGGAAGAAGAACAATTATTGTTCATGAAATTAATTCAGTGATCCATAAAACATTCCACGAAGGAGATGCATCAACCATCAATCATTTGACCAAATAATAATTTTTGTGTATTTAACTAGTTCACTATTCATAATCAAATATCCAACATAGTGTCATCACAAGACAATAAGCATCCCACACAATATGTAAGAAGGATTTTGTTCCCTTGTTTGCATCTTATAACAATTTCCAAACAATAGCCATTCCACTCTGTTAACCATCAAAATCAACCACTGCCCACGCATCTCAATCCATAATAATACTCAAAAGTCATGTTTTCAAATTCACAATGAAGTCACTATCACTGCAATTGGGCCTATCATTTAAATGCAATGATATTCATTAAACATATATAGGAAGTAATCAAAAAAATCAAGGCCAAATTGCCACACAGGAATTGACAATTAAACATACAACCCATAATCACCATTTAGACACAAGCTATGCACGGGGTAATTTGCCCAGGCAATGTAGTTCTGCCATTGTAAAAAAACAATTCAATGTGACTTAAAAACTGGACCATCCATCCAACACGACGAGGTATCAACAAGAAGCATGTCTCAAGAATTGATCGGGATGCAACAAAACATGATTAAAACTCTATGAGTATCTCTGGCTGTGAGAACTCAAGCCTTGTATGTTATACACAGTGCACATCCAACAAAACTCCGTAATGCAACAATTCCACTTTAACAAAAACAAACACACAGTCACGGTAATAACTCAACATCTCATGCTGAGCCATCGATTTAATATAACATTTCTTCGATTTGGTCACACCGTGATTGAATATGTTGTGCAAACTTAGGCTTATACAATCAAACAAGCATAAGGGTGCAATGGTTATACTCTCTACAATCATCCAGTTCAATAGTCATTTGGCCCCAAAGAAAACCATAGTTACCACGCCCATTATTTCATTTTGCAAAAACACCATACTTACAACGTGACATGCATGAGTGACATCAAGCATTTGTAACCAATGCCAGCTATCATTCAAATAATCATTAGTGCCAATTCCAGTGACTGTGTATCAACCAAACAATTCGCCATTGTTGTAAAAAATCCATCAGCCTATCAAGTTGTGGCAACCACGTATACCCATGCATCAAATCGAATTAGGGTAGAGGCCTTCTCCATTAACAATACTGAGTTATTAACATAAGAAGAGTGACTGTGTACTTTGAAAGTGCAATTGGAGATGAGGGTTTTATCATTATTATCACAGAAGTAGTAACTAAATGCCAAACCAACACGACTTCCATACGACCAACTGGGTGAGCCCGTATTCAAAGTAATCGACCACAATAACCCATAGAAACTTGACATGCACGACAATCTCCTCTATAAAACTCCAGACTAGAGGGTTAAGGGTCTACTCTGTAGCCAACACCAGGGGAATGAATCCAACTCCTTGTAATGGTGGAAACTTTGAGGCCAAGGGTGTCCACATAGAGAGAGCCATGATTCATTCGTGGATAGGTAACAATTCATGGTAGGGGGGCATAACAAAAGGTGAGGCTCCCGTTCGGCCAATCAATTCTATTTAATGCATGGATGGTATAACCCTCGTGTTCTTCGTTTAAAATACCACAGTACTGAGGTGAAGACAAGATCAAATTAAGAACAGAACACTCACTTCGTGACCCTTAGTGGTGGAAACAACCAATGCCCAAGTGAACGAAACACAGTTACACAGGAGACCTTCAACTACCAACCCCATAAAAGCAAAAGATTGGGTTTAGTGACAAATGCATGCAGATAGCCATCCACCCAAGACTAAATAAAAACCCTCCAACTAAACCAACAACAATAACATAGAGCTATCACCCAAGAAGACCAATAACCCCTACGAACTCAAAAATATTGCAGGAAGAGTCATACATTCTTCATTCCGAGAACCCAAAATTCACACAGTTGCAACACTTAGGAAAACACAACCCAATACACCTGAGCCATTAATCATTTCATAACCAGAGCAGAGTCACGAATGGCCAAAAATACATACCTGTAATCGAATTTCTTAAAACGAGAGCTGGCCGAGCAGTTCCTCCTTGCTAAAAATTTGAAGCATAACCACAACAACAAGATCGAACAATAGCCTGACTAGGGTGGCGGCTAACAGGAGGAGTAAAGGTGATGTGCAGTAAATGCATGTCGCCTCCACCCATAATGCATTAACTCATCAGTACATGCCAACACACTCTTCATCAACCATTAATCAAACTATGTATCGAAACCATCACCATATTAAAAACCAATAGTGCGACTTATGCCATGACATAATTCAAGTCTCATATACTTCAACCATTCACATAACCAATATCACTATCACCTTGCCAATGCCCCATCAACATTTCATACCAAATGTGTATTAACCATACAACCCAATCGAAATTTATGTCCATTTACTTGCTAGCTAGAGCTTAACAATAATCGTTAAGTCTTCTCATGCATGTAGTATAGTTTAGGATAGCTTTAAATTCTTCATTTTTTTCTCATTTCCTTCCCATTGTTCGCATGTAGTATAGTAAAAACGCAGAATTGGATTCCTTTTCTTTGCACTTTATATTATTTTTGCCTTTATCAAAACTGCCTTTCATGTAATCACTAACATGTTTGTTGTGTAGGTGAGATAAGAACTAATGACATTAATGAATAACATAGGCTGTAGTAACATAAAGAATCAACACTTCAAAATCTCAACTCATACCAATAACAACAAGATCTCATCAACCATATAAGCCGTGTCGCACATCATCACAACATAAAAAATTAACAAATCCGATCTCCAATAGTTCAAGGGGGTCCCACCTACTAGTATTATTTAGTTTTTTTTTTTATAATAATAGGCTTTAGCAACACTTTGTGGGTAAAACTTCCTTGACAATTTTAATCGTCAACAGTCTTCTCAGATGTGCTTCCCTTGTTGATCAACCCTTAGTTACATATTGATGTTTATGGACCATGATATCTCATTATGATGTGGTTTGGTATACTTGTTTATCCTATATGTGCTACATCTTTTTCTTGGATGATGGGTCAATCCACATAAGGGGTTAGATGATGATGGTGTTAAGAGGTAGAAATTTCATAATATTGTTTGAGTTTCCTAGCGACTTTTACATGGTGATATTGTATTATATATGTCACTAGGGAGGGGTGTTCTACATGGTATTATTGTGATGGAAGTGTAGTGGGGACATACTCGACGATTGGACGGGTTAGCATTTTCTATTGTCCTCTTATATTATGATGTTGATTTGGTTAGATGGTATGAATTGTGGTAGTGCACTTTGCCTTGGTGTGATTTCCCTAGGTGATGTGGCTTAACATTGTAACAAGTGTTGGATATTACCTAGGTGGAATGTGTCAATGATGTTAATACCCTTGTGGATGTAATTTCTCCTAAATTTGAGTTAGATTGGGAGGGGGGGAGGTACTACATACATATTTGATGATCAAACCTTCTTCTAAGGTTTGATGAGGTATTATCATATTATAGTCCTTTCGTGGTGTGCCCTAGGTTGAAATCTAGGTGGAGCTTCTATTTTGTCATTGTGTTGTTACCATGGTGGTTTTTGCAAGGAGGCATAACTTGTTTTCTTGGTACAACACTTTTTGGAGTGCATCCCCCCTCATTAGCACACATGTTCATGTTGATTTAATCAGTTGGTGGCTATTGGGAGGTTAGACTATAGTTTTATTTGAGAATTAACCTGTGTGCACACATGTTGAGGTTGATTTAATCATTCAATGGTTAATTTAATCCATTTTATTACCTTGGAGTTTAATTGCTTGAACACCCTACTTCACTTGATAGTTTTTCACACTTGGAGGGGTTTATTTGGAGGAGACTCATAGTTTTTCATGGAGAGCTTCCCTCTTGAGCACAATTTCCAAGGCATTCATGATTATTTTATTGTTGGAGAGGATGGAGAATTCTCCTAGGGCACACTCTCTCTTGTGCACATGGTTTTGTGGGATTTGTTAATAGTATTAGGAAACAACACATGGTTTTGGCATCGACATTGATGAGGTCTAACCACCTTGGCACTTACTCCTAGGACACACTTCACATGGAAATATTATATTATTTATTAGGTGGTTGAGGTAGTTTCATGAATAGTTTTCTAAGGAACACCTCTCCTAGGTTGCCTCTCACCTTTATTGCATGGAAATTTCAGATACACCTATCATCTTTTGACCTTCACTAGATAGTGACCTCACCTTTTTTACTTGGCTTATATATTATTCTATTTGAGGTGGTTATAAATGATTTTATTGAGAAGCGTGTGGCATATTTGGAGGGCCACCTGTGATACATTGCATGCATTTACTTGGTCTTCTTAATATACTTGAGCATATTCTTGGAGGACACACTTGTGGAGACACTTATTGCTATTTATGGAGGTATATATTTTATTATTTCATGAATTTTTAGCATGGTCAAAACCCTAATTCACCCTTATATCCTTGGATTTGTCTTGTTGGGGATGGTCCACTTGCTATTTTGGGGTTTGAATACATTTCTTGTGGAGCACTCCATCTGCTTGGCACATTGCACATTCATCCATGGAGTCAGTTACCTTGGGATTCCCACGTGGATTGGTTGCATGCATTTTGGACCACTTGCTACTTTTGGAGGTTGGTTATGGAGCTTTCTCTTAGGAGGGATATTTTTTTATTTTATCTCTCACACACCTTGGAGGGCACACTTTGTGAGCTCTTCTAAGTGGATCCTTAAGCACATTCTCCTAGGTTGAACATTATTTAATTATATTTTGTATGCATCCATTCTTGGAGGGTGAATTCTTTTGGACCTCTTGCATGTTGACCTATTTATCATGCCTATTTTTAGTTGTATGCCCTCTCTTGGAGACTTTTAGTTGTAATATATTTCCTATTTTTGGATGAGGGTGAGTTCCCCTTAAGAAGGTTGTGTCTAAATGTTCTGACATGGTTAACCATGGATTGAGAAGGGATCTAACTACTCCACTTTTATAATATTTGTTTGATTTTTCATGGAGTTGGTTAGCAAAAAATGACTTTTTTTTTTAAATGTATGAGAGAAGAGACTCACTCTATAAAGATGATATTTCTCTCCATTGTAATGGTTGTTGAGGCTTTGGAGGATTGAGGAGATCGCCCCTTGGACTTCATTTGTACACCACATGCTTGGGGCTTGGATTTATAATATCATTTTGTGTGAGGCTTTCATTGTCCACTTTACTTTCATATGTTGATTTTTGTATTAGGAAACCCTCGTAGCATGTTGTGAATTTCTTTGTAATGAACTATGATTCATTTGGATAAAGTAATGTGAGGATTATGTCCCTCTTATTGCTATTGTTTTTGTGTTAACCTTCATTTTTTCTAAATTAACATGACCTAACCTTCATAATAATACTTAAGAATGTAACCCTTAGGTTTCCAATGTAATTTTCTACTATAAAAATTAAAAAGCTAAGGTTGTTCTGTGGCATCAATAACAACCCTATTGCCTTACATTTTCATGCACTTTCCTTGTTAGATCTATGTTTCCTTGACTCCATTTACCCAATGTGAGATTAGCAATTTGATATTGGAATTTATGCCTTCATCTTTTCTTCTCACACCATTCATTATATCACATATAATACATCCATTTATTTTGGTTAGGTTTACTATTCACTAAATTATCTTATGCATCCACTCTATAGCCTTAACAATCCTATTATTCGGGAAGTCCCCTTGAGTTGGAGAAGAGCCAACCAAAAATGAGAGGAAGAGATATTGTGGTGATGGTGGGTAGCCTTCCTTAGTTGCAAAATACTAATATCCTTCCTTAGTTGCAAAAGAATAATCCTTGATGCTTGGTAATTTACATCATACATGAGTGCTATATTTTGTTGTAACATGCCTAATGGTTAAGAACATGTGTTTCCTCCTAGAAGGTCACATGTTTAAATCTAAAGTGGGGGGGTAGTGTATGTATACATCCATAAACCTTGCAACCAAACTGTTGCATGGAGGGGGTCCCTTGTCCCATAGATAGAAGGGTCTCATACATCGATTTGGTGTTTTTCTATGTTGTGACCTTAAAATTATTATTATTATTATTATTATTTTCACACTTCCTTCTATATAAGTGAAACTATTTTAAAATTACTTTCAAGGAATATTTGAAATAATCATTCAATTTTGTTTTTAAAACCATAATTGGGAGATATTTATATTGTAAAGAATTGTGATCGAGGCTCATAGTAATATTACAAAAATTGATATCCTTAGATTTTAAGAAATATTGCTAGCCTTAGGTTTTAAGAAAAATTGCTAGCTTCTTGTTTTCCGAATACATAAAATATTTATGTCCACAAAAACTACATCTCGATATTTCTTACATGAGTAAATTTTGAAAACTTTTTGACATAATAAGAGACATAAGTAATTCATGACTAAACTAGATTACGAGCTTGCTTCTTGTCACCATTGGTTGTGCAATTGAAGGATATTTTTTCTTCTTTTCTACTATTGTACAAGCTTCCTTTGTCTTTGATGGGGTCATGTTTGTTCTTGCCAATCTTGAATTGTCTTGATCTGGGGGTTCTAATTTTTTTCTTGTCTCCTCTTCTTCAACCTTATCTTCCCAACTCACCTTAGTTTATAAGTCATGTGGGGTATCTACATCCTAATCCAGATATGAAGGAAGAGCATGATTATTTTCCACGGTACCTTGTTGTGTCGATCCTTTCTAAGATGTGTGGTCTTCTTTTGATGGAGTATCACTAATTTTCTCTGAATCCATTGGTGTGTCTCTAATTTCCTCTAGATCCACTTTTGGCTCTTCCATGGGAAGGTTCAATTCATATGGATCTTCCTTGTTAATGAATTGATGTTCTTCCTTGGATCCAACCCACCAAGTTGGTTTTTGTTGGTGCTTCCTAACTTTCCTTGGCCCTTTTGGATAGTTTTCTACTAAATGCCATGTTTCAAAGCAAGCTTTACAATGGAAAGAAACATGTTCATAATCAACCTTTTGAGTCAAGGAGTAGTTTTCACCTATCAAAATTATTTATGTCAGAAACCCTTTGTTGAATTCCATTTCCACGCATATTTGGGTGTATGTAGTAGTGCTTCGATTCTTTGTTTCAAAGATTCCATAATAGTATCTTACAAGGGATTTTATAATGGCTCAAAGATTTTGAAACCAAAAAATAAAAAGAAAGATTTTGAATTCTAACCCACACAGGAGATGAAGGAAGGTTATCTATCATTGGGTGAAAGGATGGAATCCATGGTTTCATCCAAATTTCCACAAAACTAGGGTCTAGAGTTTAAAATCAAATCCTTGTCTTCTACAAGATAAAACTCAAAAATGGAGAACCCCTGTTATTGGAAAAATCGTTAAGTTTGGAAACAAACTGATCTCCCTAACTTCAACAAGAAATTAGAACAAAACATAGCAGAATACAAGCTTCTCCTTAGATTTCATTGTGATATAAACTAGTTTGAAGAGGGATAAATGACATACCGTTTAAACGTCGTTTGATCCTTTCTAGCGTCATCCTTGCTCCATCCTTAGACTTGTGGGATATTGAACCTATTAAGATACACAAGCCAACAAAGAAAGAGAGCAACAATATATATATTCCAAGGAAATCTATGTATAAGATCAAGGAGTTATACAATAAAAATGAAGAAACTTTTATAGGGAATAAATGTATTGCCGCATTATATTGATGAAAGTGGAGAATACAAACTATGCCTTGATGTTGCAAGGTCGCTTCTAATGGTCCTTTTCCTCAACACACATGTATTTTCTCCAATGATTTTGATGAAGAGTATTCACAACCTAACTTGGAAGGTTAAATCAAAGCTATCACAAGTACAATCTTCAACATAATTCTTTATGCATAATCCAGCCTAACTTTTCCCATGAGAGATCCCTCTTTATATAGAGTGAAGAGGGATGGATGAAGAGATTAGGATGATCCCACTAAATTAGAGAAGTGAGTAATATCCAAACAAATCAGAGGCCACCTCATCCTTCCAAAGATTCCATTCTAGAACCTTCAAGAATTTCACCTTTTTCCTTTTCTTGAGCATCGTCGCACCCTAAACACAAGAAACCCACGATGACGCCACAACCCACTGTGGTGCAACATGCGATGATCAAGCATCATCTCACCCTAAACATTTGGCAAGGTGCGACGATCTTCTTTGGTAGGGTTTTTAAGAAAAGAAAGATGATTCTATTTCCTAGGGAGAAAGTCTCATTTCTTCAGTAGATTCAGGGAACAAACAAGTAAGTACACATATCATCGGTGATCACATGGGTGACCAAAATAATGTGTAACAAAATTCCCCCTCAAAGTATGAAGTTGGAACATGTGACAACTGAAATACTTTGTAGAATGTGTGTGTCGAGAACAAGGAGCGCATTAGTCAGAAACCTGTCAACAAACAAGCATTTGCATGATAATAAGATACCCAATTTTTCCTAATAAATAAGTCTCATTTCTTCAGTAGCTTTAGGGAACATAGAAGTAAATAGTACACATATCATCAGTGATCACATGGGTGACCAAAATAATGTGTAACAACCCCCTTGCACAGGGATAAATGAAATCCTCCTCCTTTAAATAAGGTTTCCAATAGTTTCAAATCAATTTGTGAAAATGAACTAAATGAGGCCAGAGACTATTAAAGAAACACACAACACCATTGGTATTGTAAAATTCCACCTAGACTACAACATATTTTACAATAGGAATAGTTATGGACAGAGCCTCCTGAAGAAAAAGACGAGGAGAATGCGATACATTCTTCACAATATCATTGAAAGAGGCCTTACTTGGATTACCATTAGAGGGAAGAGTGATATATATAGATCTATTTTCCACGCTATCTCCCATGGAATATTCAACATGAGAAGGTGAGGAAGGTAATACCACAACAAAAGGATCCATTTCCATTTGAGCTCCTGAGCCATCAGAGGAGGAAGAACCATTCATAGGAAAGGAAGTTGTTGCCATTGTTTCCATTGAGGAACAATTGCTTTGAGATGAAATCATAGGAGAGTAGGCTAACCATGCAAGGTTGGGATACCAGGATGAGATAACATTTTTCCACATATGCATGCCCTATCTGTTAGACAACATGTGTATACACAAATTGCTCCACTAGAACTCGCGTACATCAGGTTTGGTGCTCAAAATTAAAAATTATGTTGGGTTTCCATGCCATGTCACAAGATCCATGATTATTGACCTTCCATATACCATAAGCGATTTGAATTGACCCTCAAGTTCCATTTGAAAGCTATAAATTGAGCCATATCCAAGCCTTGAGGGATTGGAACAATTCAACTTTGAGAGCAAAGACACTATGGATAAATTTCACTTCATATTGAGTCTGCATTCCTTTGTCCTTGGAAGTATGAATCCCTTGTTCATACCCCAAGCTCTTCCTTCTTTGTGATGGGGAACCTCATTGGCTCCTTTATATGAGCTTGCCTTTGGTGGAGGATTGAAGTGGTGGAGGACCAACTAGAGGGACTTAGTTTCTCGGTTTCGATATGTGTCGTTATATAAGTTTGTCACCTATATACTTCTGTTGATTATTTTAATAGAAATACTCTTTTCTCGTCCAATTGATATCTTGCAAATATTCTAATTATTATTCCATGGGCATATTTGTCATGTATGTTAATGGATTGTGCTAATATATATGTTAACATTATATATTGCCACCATATGCTTGCATATATTGGTTGTCGAGGACAAGTTGTAGGTATAAATATTTGAGTTGCATGCTCAACGGTGTTCTTCATCAAATTCCCAGATGAGGTAGACTCTTGCCCTTGTCTTGTTAGAATTTCAATTATATAGCATACTTGGGATTAGAGTTGATTTCTACGTGTCATTTCGTCTGATGTGGTTTACCCCATGCTAGAGAGAGATTTCCCTTGTAATATAATTGGCAACCATACGGGGGATTGATATATTTTTTTTTTTTAGGTTTGGAGTGTTTTTCTCCTTGATTTGCTCTCTGTTAGCTTGCGTTTCCTTGTCGCTTGATTGCTTGACAACCTATTTTTACTTTGCATCTGATTTTCTTGGCTTAAACCTTGCCCTGACAATGTTTTACTAGGTATACGTGGTTTTTCCCTTGACAAACACATACATACACGAGTTGTCCTCCTTGAGGGTGCGTACATACGCAATTTATTCTCAAACAGTCGCATACATAAGCTCTTTAGTCTTGCTGGCTGAGTTTGGTGTTTGTTGGGTGAGTTTGGTTGGTTGTTGAGTCTTCTTAGGTCTCTGTCCTGACCGTTAAGTGCTTACAGAGTGATAGGAAGCCTTCTTATTGTTCAATTTTTGGGCGGTATTCTTCCTTATCATCCTTTTCATTGGATTTCCTTGAACATTGGTCTGAGTGTTTGCTTCTCGGTATCCTGCTTGGCAAGTCTCTCTTTGTTTGCAGTAGGGTCTGCATGTGAAGTGCTATTCAGTCCTTGCATTTTCTTTTCTTTATATCAAAAATACAAAAAACATTTACTCATTTTGCATTATGGAATTTTCTTTTTTGATTACTTTTCATTGATTTTGACACATGTGGAGAGATTGCATTTCATTGAAATTGTAGAGATTGCATTGGAAAATTTGCATTTAGAAGCATACCATCTCTTTGAAATTCAAGATTAGTACTTAGCAGTGTTTTATATTTTTTTATTATTATATGTTGAGTCATAATACCATTAGTTTCACGACCGCACCTCTTGAGTAAGCAAAAGCCATTAAAATTAACGTTGATTAATTAAAATTGATTAGAAATGATTTTATTTTTCAATGTACACAAACAAGTATAGGACATAGGGAGTGGTGAACTTCTCCAAGGATATTAAACTAAACATGTGCATCTGACCAGGGAGTGGTGAAATCCATTGTGTAATTAGTGACGTCAGGAGGCTCCACTCACACTGGAGTTAAGAACAAGGTCACACGAAGTTGGTTGCAGAGATGGCCCTCTAATACCTTCTTAGAGTAAGAGATATTTCTAGGGGTCTTTTCGTATTTGGGGGTATTGCTAGTACCTTTACCTCCATGAGAGGTGGTGCTTTCAAGATTTCAGGCTTTGTTCCCCTTCCATACGGTGGACCAGACTTACGTTTGTTCTCATGTGCATTGGTTATATTGTGGTAACTCTAGTTGCTTGACATAGGTAGCCACATAGGTTAATTGCATGGGTTATTCTGTAGGTACCCCGAGTTAGATAATGGTTGAACAACACAAATAATTTATGCAGGATTACCTCTCCGGGGGGATCTAACTAACTGCGTTGTTAAGACCACGAGGGCCCTTATAACTCATTCTGATACCTCCAATATTTTGAAGGGAGTCTTAGGCCCCTCTTGGGTGAGACATACCTACTCTAGTGAGGGAGGCTCCTTTTCAGCCACTATATCCTGTTTGTGTGCATTGGCCTTGTTTCTTTAACTTGGTGTGCTCTCTGACTATTAGTTGGCCCTAAGATTTGGTTTTATATCTCGAGTCTTGAGTCATCATGGAGCAAGACTAGCCTCCTCGCAGGTCTCGCCATTTGTTGAAGTTACCACTGCATCTTGAGTCTTTATCAAAGTTTCCTTCTAAAAGGCGTAAAGTTAATAAATGTGGTACATATATCTCCACCTCTGATCCAGGCGGATCTCCACACATGGAAGGGAATTTACTTTGTTCACCAAGTTGATTTGAAGTTGGCGACAAAGTGGTGAAAGTGGTGAACTTATATGCTTTTATGAGTTTTATTTTCTCATGCATCTTATTAATGCTTTGTGAGAAAAAAATGTCTCATGCATTTCTTTTATGCTTTTATGAGATGCTCATGCATTTAATTATGCTTTATGAGCTTTTGGAACAACTCATACATTATTATTCACTTCAGATGTAAAATGATTAATACTTGTGAGGGAAATTAGACTCACGTATTTATCATTAAATTATAATTTTGGAAATTGGTTTGTATGTGAGAAACCACCTCACACCAATTTTCCATTATTCTCAATTATAGGTTGAGAGAATCAAGGGCATGGTTGAAGAGTCTTTGGGTGGTTTTGAGACTTTTCCCATTATATGATTGAGGATAGTTTGAGATCCTACATTCATGGACCTTGTTTTTCCTCTTTTGTAATTAGATTTATTGTGGATCTAGGAATTAATGCACTTTTTTAAGAGAGAGAGAGAGAGAGAGTGAGTAAAAACTATATAATGCCTTATGTGAGCCCTATGTAGGAGGAGAGTAATGGAGAATTAATGAGTGGAGTTAGAGAGCCATAGTGCTATTACTCCTAAGCATTGAAAGATTTATTCATGTAAGGAATTATCCTTCTTGATGTATGGAGATATATGAGTGTGAGTAGTCTTATTGAATCCTTATTGAAGGAGAAGGCATCTCTTATGTATTCACTTATGAGAAGGTCCCAACATATTTTGAAGAAGGAATGAAAGCGATCCGTATTCCAGACAAGGGAAGGATCTACAAATGAGACGATGACAAGACCATTTTGTGGCCACGACAACTTCACCAGTTATGGGTTCGAGCATGACAATGTAAATGCATGCACACTTTGTGAAGCAAGTGAAGATGACATCCAAGCATCCAGAAACCAAGGAGGATTCCTAGAAGCATCATCCACTGATCCTTCTCACCAGGAAAAAAATGGACACATCCCGAGAAGCAGACCAAGAGTCCCACTTTGGGATGGAGGTAAATAAACCATGTGTATTTCATTTCTTGATTAATGTTGATGACTCTTTTAAAGTTCTTGAACAACATTATTCATGCATTGGATTAAAGTTGATGGGAAAAATGGGATACAAAGGAGGAGGCCTTGGAGCCAATGGCCAAGGTATTTTGGATCCCATCGAGGCAGTGGTTTGGCCTCAATATGTCGGGATAGGTTATGTCCGGAAGGATGTTGGAGAAAGATCCAAAACCATTCGGGAAGAAAACCCCAGGACAATCACTGAGACTCTAGAAGCCAATTGTTCATCAAGAGATGAAATTGATTCAGTGCAGGCTGAGAGCACAACTTCTTATGATCGAGGATTCGATACATCTCCAGGGAGAGATGAGAATCACAATGTAAGAGTTGATGCCAACTCTTCTTTCCATTATGCCTCCAGAGGCAACTCACTGAGGTATAAGAAATATCAAAACTCGAAAATTCCATTTGATTATAAGCATGTTGATAATATACAACAGAGCTTGTGGCATCAAAGACCATGCAATTTTTTTGGATTGAATAACCACATAGTGTACCAGTGTTGGAAGAGAAAATCCTTGTACAGGAAGGTTATGGAAACCAAGAAAAAGACAAGGATAGAAGATCGCTCTTCACACACAGAAAGGAGCAGGGGAAATACATCTCTGAAGGAGAAAGGCTACTGCAACCATTGTAGTAGAGATGGACATCATGAGGCCACCTGTTGGGCCTTGCATATAGATCTACGTCCAAAGAGGAACAAGAAGACCAGGCAGACACCTCCGAGGGAGACAACACCTTCGAGGGAGACAACCAATCAAGCAGTGTTATAGGTAAAACCGCCACCAGGAGGAAACCAACTACCAGAGAAAGGAAAACTCGGTAAAGAGGACCTGTTTGGTATAATGACTGAAGGAATGGGGAAAATCCTTTAGTGAGTCGATTGTGGCCATCTTTGTAAATCACATGTCGCGATTCAGGCCCCATAGAAGGGAATTGTGTAAAAGTGATAATTGTTTGAGATCACTTCCTTTTTTTGCACATGTTGATATTTTTAGGCCACCCCACAAAAGAACCTTTTGGTCTCCAAAAGTATCAACTTTATCTATATGAAATGTCTTCAAAAAGGCACATTCCTTCAAGACTCCTTCACCCATGTACTTTGGAATCAGAATGCAAAGCCAACACCTGCAACTACTGCAAAGCAAATGCCTGAAAAAAGGTACATTCCTTGTCTCCTTCACCTATGTTATTCAGAGCTGAAATGTTGAAGCCCACATCTGCATAACTTGCAACCTACAACTGATGATACATGTATTAAATCTTTGAAGTACCTTACTTTTCAAGAGTTTATAATCATACTCATTGGTCAAGTTTACAAGGAATTCCAAAATGGCTTAGGCAAATCACCTCATTCACTGATTACATTGATGATTACAAAGAAGCCAATTAAGGCTTAGGAATGGAATAATGTCTACTCTCTTTCTCACTTTAGAGTGGCTAAAAACCCCTTTTTTAATGCCTCATCATAAAATTTACATGGTAAATACATTGAATTTTAAGGCAATTTCTTATGCCAAATGAACACCAATGGGAAACACTTATGGTTCTAGCTACCCATTACAAAAATGTGCATCATGGACAAAGTATGCACTAGTACGTAAACTCCCAAAGCCCACTACAAAAACATGTAATAGAGTTTCTATGCCAAAACCATTAAAATGATCGATACGCCCCTGAAAACAAAGGTTAATATACCTGCACATTGTACAAATGTGAGAATATTCACCCGCGTGCTCCAAGAACAATTATCATCCCTATGGTGGCTCATATGGCCTGATGCTTTATAAATACATCCAAACTATCACTATAAAATCCTCGACAGGAGCAGACACCGATTAAGCTCCATGGTTTGGTGATGGCCCTTGACACTGTGGAAAGGCCCATGTGCTGGCATCGACTGCGATGAAAACGAGACATCAAACCTTGCGTGAAGACTTCAAATCTCGACTGTGTATCCAAGCCACAAAGGCCAACATCGCTATGGATCGGACTCCTGTTGCTCAGTGCTTATTTTGATTATCACTAAAAAATTTCTATAGCAATGGATATATCCTCCCATTGCTTCTTGAAGTTGTCCAAAACAATAGTTTCAACCGAACTCAGAATTATGTCCATCAATATCATTGTAGAATCATGGCAGAAAATCATATGTTTTTTTTGCCTTCCCCCAGGGACTTCTTCTACCGCTACATAAAAAATAGACGTTGGCATCGGTTCTTTGGAGAACCTCAAATGATGCCGTGCTCATGGAACGGAAAGATTACCTTAAAGGATCTTGAAGTTATAGTTCTTCTTGCTCGGGGTGAAAATATCCACGACGTCAATATTCCTTGCAAGAACATGAAAGAGAATGCTAAGTAGTTTAACAATCAGGTCAATGGAATCACAAAACATTTTGAACGAGTTAAGAAGGAATTCCAAAATTTTGTAAGGCGCAATGCCATGCAAGACGAAGCAAGATAGGCACACGATTATTTTCAGCAATGAGAGCCTGAATATCTCGACCTGTCTTGTCAATGGACTTGAGATATGTTGCGTCCACCACTAGAACCATTGGCATGATTGTGAACCTAGCAGATAAAAACAACGATATCCAATCAAATCAGAATCAACTTGGCATCCTCTTTCTTTTTTCAATGGCGGCCTTGTAAACAACACGTTGCAAATCGACCTTCATGAATACGTCAACCCACCACCCCAACAATTGGTGACATGGAAAATGAATTCTAGAACGTATACCAGTGATATGTACTTCAATAAATTCGCAATGACTCTAGAATCCTGAGCAATAACAAACTTGTTCTTCGTTCTCTTTGTGATGAATAACAATATCATCGTATTGTTGGCAAAAAAATGTGGGCTGACCGTTCAACCCCAAATCATACCGGTGATAAGAAGAAACAATAGACAATCCTTCATGTAGACAGATCTCCGTACTAGCACAGCCGCTAAGTCGCGGCTGTGAACGCTGAAAGGTTGGCTAAGAATGCGTGTCATAAAACGTCTGTGGTAATTCGTAATTCGTCCGTGGTAATATGAAAACGTTTGGCTGCATGGTTTAATCCTATTTAATCATTTAAACTTGGCAATTACATATCTGACCCATAAATGCAAGAAAGTTATGAACAATAAATCTGACCCATTGATTTTGGAGGATGACTAAGAATATGCCACCATCTTCAATGCATAGCCATCAGATTAAAATTTAAGGTTAAATAAGGTTAAAAGATCATTAATTATACCCATTATCAATAGATGTAAGCCTTTCAACATAAAAATATTCTAACATTTAAATGACCCAAATCTTTTAGATTCGATGGATCTCCAGATACACATGTAGACTTGAACACCGATTCTCATACCTGCATGCTCCAGTCTTGGAACGTGTGTAAACCACGAGTTTTCCCATATTATTTCTTTAAACAATGCAGGTTCTCCAGAATGGCTTCAAAGAGACTGAAGAAATGATTCTTGACAACAAATAACCTTGGCAGAGTGCATGTCGATTTAGAATAGGATCACCATTGATCTAAACGATCTCCATCATATTCTGTTGTTGCAAGTAAATATCGATTTTTCTGGAAAAAAATATCAGTCATTGCACCACTTCACGAGTTCTGCCATGAAAGTCTCGACTTGAAAATCAATTCATTGGATACCAATGGCTATACGATCAACATATTCACATCTTTAGCGTAATAATCATGCACCAGATCTAAACTTTGTACGACAGAGAAAGTTGGGTGGCGGTTCAAAACCCACACTCATTTGGATATTTTAATGATATATTGCAGGCGATGGACTATAGTGACAAAAAATACATCAGTTGCAATGTATAGCAAGATTGCAACATGTCTACAATCCTAAAGACTTGACCTCCGTAGAGATTTACAAGTACAATCTCCCTTGAGCTCTGTTAGATAAACATTGCCAATATCCTTGCTGCCTAGCTTGTGGATTACGCTGAAATGTGAGAGGTTGAGAGGGGCTTCGGCCCTGAGGTCCTGGATGGCCTCCCAGCCAACATCGTTGTTGGCCTTGTGGTCTGGCTCGAAGACCAAGATTCTGACCTTTTTTTTCCATTAATGATGATACCTCCTCCAAGTAAATCGAAAATTTGCTAACAACAGAATTAAAGTTTGCAGAAATAGTAACCACTGCTTACCAAACCAACACAAAGTACTTCCCTTTTGCAACGATGCTTTTTCAGTGGCTGGTGGGGTCTTCTTATGCATGGTATATTTCACAAAATTCCTTCTTGATGGTGGGGTCCATGTTCTTCAGCTCGATCTGCATCCTTTGATATACATAACGCTAGTTCATTGGTAGAGGCATTGTACTTGTTCACAAAAGGTCTCGGGTTCAACCTTCACATGAACAATGGTGCCAACCTACCAGAAAATTCTCTGCACCAGAGAAGTTCTCTGTGCCACAAACTGAAGGTCAATGAATATGAATCAATACTTAGATACCCAGTGATAATAAAATACCTTCAGCGCCACCACAACTTTCTGGCCTTCGACAATCTTCCATCCGCTAATCAAAATTATGGGATTGAAACACAACCATAGCAAGTAGCATGGATAGAAGTATGTGCTTAAACTCCACAACAAAGGGTGTGGGTTCCAGAATCCTTATAGAAAGATTTCAATTTTGCAAAAATTCTAACCACTTCTTACCCAACAAATCGAAGGTTCCTTCATTCTGCAACTGTGTTTCTTCAAAGATCGGTGCTGGAACATTGACCACAAGCTCTTTCGTAGCCTCTTTCTTGGTGGGTGTGTTAGCAATCTGCCTACTGCTTGGTTTATGGAGAATTTTGGGATGTAAATTCCAGCACTTGTTCTCCCAATGGCCACTGATTTTACAATAACCGCAAAATTTCCTTCTCTTTCCATTCAACGATGCATTCGTGACATGAGGACTCAGAAGGTGTGATTTATGTTTCGTCTCACTCCCCGTGGATACATCTGTCTTCTTAACCCAAACTTTCTTCATATGATGCTTAGCTACATCATGGTTATAATATATAAAACATAAATCATTCTTCTTATTTGCAACGAAAGAATTTCAATGACTTTTATACCTTCTTGAATTGTCCTTGATTTGATGAGGACAAGCTGGCTTGATTCCTTTCCTGGAATCTGATAGTGTAGAAATAGTTTTTGAAGTGGCTCTTGCTTCAATGGACTTTGAGCATTCTCCATTCTTTTCATTGCCATAACCCAAACCTTCAAATCGTGCTCTTTGTACCACCTCTAATGGCTAAGTGACTCATTGGCCATGAATGCCAAGTCCACCTCCTCTGTATCCCATCTTCATGAGGAGCTTCATGCCCACGTTAGTTTCATACAGAGAATACATTGAACATGAAGAAACACCATATACCTCGGTTTGAGTTTGTGCATCCATGGTAGAAGGCTCTTTGTCCTCTATCCGTTCACCATGTTGTAACTTAGCCAAGAGATCATCCTTGGCTTGCAATTCGAGCTACAATTCTTCAATAATTTTGTTGAGGAATTCTCCATGAAGCTGAGATATCTCTTGAAGCTCTTGCTTCTCTTCTTCTACAACCTGCAAAAGTATCCTCAACTCCAAGTTTTCATCTTGAACGCTATGATTTATCTCTTCTAATTCTTGAAGTCTTTCTGGTTGCTTTGCTCATTTGCCCATCCTACAAAGCAGTCATCTTGCTCTGAGACCACTTGATTCGAAAACAAACAAGTACTTACTCTACACAAATTTTCAATCGAGAATCATTTTCTGATGAATTATTTGCATAAGGATTAAAGGGCATATGTGTCCATTATTAACCATGATTTTAAACAATAATATATAACACACATGAACTCAAAATGGAATAACCATGTGAAAAGACAAGAGAGAGACAACCAATGTTGGTAACGGAGTTCGCCCCTCCTGGGCTATGTCTTTGAAACCGCTTCAATTGGAATACAGATCACTTTCATTCCTTCTTCAAAAGATGTTGGGACCATCTCATAAGTGAATACATAAGAGATGCATTCTCCTTCAATGAGGATTCAAGAAGACTACTCACAGTCATATCTCTCCATACATAAGGAAGGATAATTCCTTACATGAATAAGTCTATCAATGCTTAGGAGTAATATCATTATGGCTCTCTAACTCCACTCATTAATTCTCCACTACTCTCCTCCTACATAAGGCTCACAGAAGGCATTATATAGTTTTCCCTCACTCTCTCTTAAAAAAAAAGCATTAATTCCTAGATCCACAACAATAGGATCTAATTACAAAAGAGTAAAAACAAGATCCATGAATGTAGGATCTCAAACTATCTTCAAGCATATAATGGGAAAAGTCTCAAAACCACCCAAAGACTCTTCAACCATGCCCTTGATTCTCTCAACCTATAATTGAGAATAATGGAAAATTGGTGTGAGGTGGTTTCTCACATAAAAACCAATTTCCAAAATTATAATTTAATGATAAATATGCGATTCTAATTTCCCTCACAATTATTAATCATTTTATTGTTGGGTATGTGTTATATTCTTTGCATGTGTGTGTGTGGGCGCGTCAAATTCGACAATTGCATCTGACGATCCCAACTTACTTTGATTTTTGTGTCGTGTGATTCAGGATCTTCCTAGGGGGGTCCCAGGGGGGGCTAGGTATGCCCCCCCCCCATGGTTACACGCAGCGCCCCAAAAATTTTTTTTGGATGGTTTTTGCTATTTTAGAGGATTTTGTTATTTTAGCGGATTTTGCTATTTTTAGCGGTTTTGTAAATTAATCCCGGATTAAGGGATTAGGGTTTTGGTAGCTACGAAATACCTAAAACATTGTATATATTGTATGTTGAATGGTGAAATTGATACAATGAAGTGTTGAAAGGTGCGGCACCAAGGAAGACTAGTTTTCTCTTGGTTAAGGGTTTCCATCGTAAATCTTTGTGTACTAGAGCCATTGATTGATTTCTGTTTTTCTTAAGAATCTATATGCATTGCTTTACTTCACAAGTTTAAAACTTACATTTACATCAAAAGTGAATAACAATGTATGTGTTGTTCCAAAAGCTCATAAAAGCATAATTAAATGCACAAGCATCTCATAAAAGCATAAAAGAAATGCATGAGACCTTTTTTCTCACAAAGCATTAATAAAATGCATGAAAAAATAAAACTCATAAAAGAATATAAGTTCACCACTTTCACCACTTTCACCACTTTGTCACCAACTTCAAATCAAATTGGCAAACAAAGTAAAGTCCCTTCCATGTGTGGATATTGGACTTATTCCATAACAACAATCGTGTCGTCCATTTTCCGCACTTTATGTTTTCCTCACGAAGGGAAAATAATGATGATTGATCAATTGTCCTTTTCACATGCTAGTCCTAATGCATCAGTTGGACCTTCGGTCCCTGTGATCGACAATTATCAACATGAAACTAAGGATGTTGGTGTTAGAATGTATTCCTCTCTAATTGGTATCTTTGATTTTGTGGCACCAATTCATCACATTCATGCCATTTCCAATGAGTCTTCGTCATCGATGAGGTATATTCATTTCCGTACTTCATATTTCAACAACCCTTAGACCCTAACTTACTCGACTACGTATGAAGGTCAGTTGCGCATTAGGATGGCAATGCCATTGTCAGCGGAAAAAAATGTGTATCAGTCTATTCTTGATGCTACTACTGACCCATATCCTTTCTCCTCGCAGACGGACGAGGATGATCCTTTTCTAGAGCTTGTATAGGCCATCCAATATTCTTGTTCGCATGATTTCCTTGATGATACTTTACCCTTGGATGAATCCATCTTAGAGGCCATGTATGGTCCTAATAGGCCTTGGGATGATATGCATCATTGCTCCTATTTCCTCCCAGAGCTTGTTAGGATTGAACATGATGACTTTAAATCTACCTTGAGTGATATGGTTTGTCACGTTGTTGTTCCATTAGATATGCATGGTATCTATGTCGAAGGAAACATGACAAATATTTCTCCTACCGTCACGATCGACATCTCTCAAATTCCTGGAAAAATTGAGAACGTATATATTCATGCAAATTGTTCTCCTGAAGAAATTCAGATCTATACCGATCTCTTCAAATAATTTTGTGATGTATTCACTTGGTCTTACAAAGAGATGCTAGGGATCAACCCTAAAATTTTCGAACATGAGATTAAGAACTATCCGGATGCTCGACTTGTTCGACAACGTCTTAGAGTTGTTAATCCTAGGAAGGCCTCTGCTATTAAGGCAGAGGTAGAGAAGCTTCTTAATGCTGGTTTCATCTACCTGGTTCCCTTGACTGAATGGGTGTCTAACCCCGTTCCCTTCAATAAAAAACAAGGAACCATCTGCATATGTATGTATTTTTGAGACCTGAACAAGGCTTGTCCTAAAGACAACTTCCTGACTCCTTTTATTTACCAGATTCTTGATGAGTGCGCAAGAAGCGAAATATTTTCTTTTATGGACGGATTTTCAGGGTATAATCAAATTCAAATCAAACCCGAGGATTAACATAAGATGGTGTTTATTTGTCCTTGGGGTACATTTGCATACCAGAAAATGCCTTTGGACCTTAAAAATGTCGTAGCAACCTTCCAACGTGCCATGACCTTTTATTTTCATGATCTCAAGCATATTGTCAAAGCTTACCTAGATGATCTTGCTTCTCACTCTCATAAGAGAGTAGATCACTCCACTCATTTTCGATTAGTATTTGAGAAATGTCGTTACTATCGTATTCGGTTGAACCCTCACAAGTGCATCTCTTGTGTTAGGTCTGGCCATATTTTAAGATTCTTAGTATCTGAGCATGGGATCATGGTAGATCCTATGAAGGTTGAGACAATACTTTGATTTCCTCCCCCATGCAACATTCAACAACTTCAAGGTTTACAGGGGAAGGCTAATTTCATGCGCTCGTTCATAGTGAACTATGTTGATTTAACTAAGGGTTTCATGTGTCTTTTGAAGAAGAATATTTAGTTTATATGGGATGAGCGAGCCCAAGAAACTTTCGATTCTCTTAAGAAATCTTTGGCATTGGCACCTTTGCTGAAGCCTCCAGACTACATTAGAGACTATTTTATTTATATTGTTGTGTCCGAAGGGACAGTTGGTATGGTTATGGTTCAAGAGGAAGATGAGCTCCATGAGAACATTTTCTACTATCTCAGTCGAAACCTAGTCGGTCTCACGCAGAGAAACTAGCCTTGGTCGCCATACATGCAGTTCAAAGATTACAACATTATATATTTCTTTGCAAAACTACCATAGTTGCAGATATCAATACATTTCAATATGTCTTCACCAGGCATATCATAGGGGGGAAATACAATAATTGGATTGTTATTTTGCAAAAAATTGATCTTGATTTCGCTTTGGCGAAATCTAAGAAATCGCTAGTTTTTGCCGAGTTGATATCAGACTTCCCTCGACTAGAGGAGGACATTTTTCATGACGATTCATTTGCAAATGAACATATCTTCCTTATCTCATCTTTGGACCCCTGGTATGGAGACATTCTAATTTATCTTCAAACCTTGAAGCTATCATAACATCTGTCGAGAGATGTTCGGCGACGTATACGTTATCAGGCTAAAAACTACCTTATCATCAGCGACACTTTGTATCGTCGAGGAGTAGATAATATTTTACATTGTTGCTTAACTCGCGAGGAAGATGAGTCTATTCTCAATGAATGTCACAGTGGGGATTATGGTGGTCATTTATCCGAGCTTGGGACAACCCAAAAATATTGCGAGACGGTTAGTTTTGGCCTTAAATTTTTAAAGATTGTGTTGAAGAGGTTAAGAAATGTCACCCTTTCCAGGTGTTCGCTCGGAAAATGCACTCACACCCAACTCCTCTTCACCCAAACGTCACCTTTGGTCCCTTCACCAAGTGGGGGGTAGATTTTATGGACTATAACCCAACTTCAACTAGGGGGCATCATCATATCATTGTGGTCATGGATTACTCACTAAATGGACAGAGGCCATGCCCACCATTAAATTTTCTGGTAAGACTGCAACATTCTTCATATTCAACCAAATGATAGCCCGGTTCAAAATCCCAAGACAAATTGTCATTGATCATGGAAGTCACTTTCAGAATGAAATGATGAAAGAGTTAGCGTCAAAATTGGGGTTTAAGCATGGTCATTCTTCCCCTTACTATCCCTAAGAAAATGGACAAGTAGATGCGATGAATAAATCTCTCAAGACCATCTTGAAAAAAAATGTCAGCCAAAGTAAATCTGTCTGGCATCTGATGCTTTACCCTGCACTTTGGGCATATCAAACCTCAGTAAAGACTTCCACCGGTTTCTCTCCTTTTTAGTTAGTACATGGTGTGGAGTCTATTCTTCCAATTGAATGTGAAATCCTATCCCTTAAGCTGGAAATTGAGCTCCTACTTGACACATCCGATCTTGAAGAATGCCTCATACACCTAGAGCATCTCGATGAGCAGCATCGAGATGCCTATACAACTATCAAAGTGAATAAATGACATGTCAAGGTTTAGTATGATAGATTTGTCTATCTTTGACAGTGCATTGAGGGTGACTTGGTTCTCCTGTATGACCAAGCCAAAGAACTGTTGGGGGTAGGCAAGTCCAACCCCATGTGGCATGGTCCTTATATCATGTGACGTGTCTTAGAGAAAGGAGCCTATGAATTGGAATATTATGATGGGAATATGTTGTATTAGCCCAGAAATGGGATCTACCTTAAAAGGTATTACACTTAATCCCTCAAATCTTGGGCATGACCTTTTGTATACCAGTGTATCTTAGTGTATACACATATTCTACTTTGTTTTGTCAGCTTGCTTATTAGGTTTTCCCTTGGTTGGAAGATCTCAATGGAGTCTTCAATTGACTTAGTGTTTGCGGATGGTGCTAGTCGTCATACGCGAAACATGGCTTCTGTTGCTTGGGTCATTTACTCACCCGAGGGCCAACCGATGTCTTCAGGTGGCATTCGTCTGGAGCCATCAACGAATAATGTGGATGAGTATAATGCTATTATTGAGATATTACACAACACCATCTCACATGTGGTTTGATATTTATAGTTTTGCCTAGAATCCTAGTTAGTCATATGTGAGTTAAACGACAGTTACAATGTGCGAGACCCTAATATACTCTGACAATTCCTACAAGTACAACTGTTGGAATGATACTTTGATTTTCTTACATATAATCACATACCTAGAAGTTCTAATCATGTATTCGATGCATATTCTAATTATATTTTAGATTGGAATTTGTCACATAACTAAGCAAAGAAAACACATTCATGCATGTACACATTGTAACATATATAAGTAAAGCCGAAGACCAATTTTTTTTATATTTCATCCTTTCAAAAAATATGGTGTCATGGTACAAATGGGGCTCACACCCTCAAAATAAATATATGACTAGTATATAATATGACCATGGAATCTACGATTGTGGCACCGGATGCGTACCATGAAAGCACACTATGACGTTTGCGAGACGTCAAAAGAGTCATACCCATGCACATGGTACACCCATCACTTTTTGTTGCATAGCCTCTGGCACATCCTCCACTTGAGCCATAGGAATCCTATGCGTCAATTGAGACAGGTTCCCATGCACATTTTGCATAACTCTCTCCGCATCTCCTCCTGTGTGCTCATCTCCTTGGCTCCTCCGTCGATGTCGTGGGAGTATCTCTGGCTGTGGTGGACCTACATCTGTGTAACAAAGCAATTGTTAATACTTGATACCATACAAAAATATTTGTGTTTTTTTATTTTTATTGAAAAACAAAAACAAAAATGAAATATATAAAAACATTTCTTACCAATATCACCGTAGAACGAACCCGGTGGAAAAATCATATTCGGATCCCCTCTGTAGTTGATCCCTCCATAAGAGTAGTCGTCAATGGCTATGACCTATCAATGCCACCAGAAAAAGAACTCATCATTGTAGGGGGTTGGGACCCTATCACCACCTAGCTGCCTCATCACATTGGTACACTGTGACATGATTGGATCACGCTTTCCATGTGGATTAATCTCTACTCTAGGGCTCAAGCATGGAACTCACTCAAAGAAAAAACTACAAAGAATGGATGCAAATCCAAAATTTCTCTTTTTCCCTTGTTTACAATCTGTCAACTAGCTCTTCATGTTAGCCAGTAGTGGGGTACATCGATCATAAAAAATAGGTCATAAACACTCCATCACATAAAAAATGAGTGGCATTGATGCCTGGTGCAACGAGGCTAACCCCAAAATCTATGTAAGTACAAGCATGGTGATATTTAAACTTAGGTTATCAATCACCCTGATTGGGAGTTGGCTCCCTACTTTATCTGTTCCTGCAACATAGTAGGTGGCAATGTACTCCTCCATAGTCATACCACCCCTAGCCACTCAGGCCTCGAGATTCACTACCTCGCCTCGACGAGACAATCCTATGATAATATATATATATCATCCACTTCAATCCTCAATGGTTTCCCATCGAGGTTGAAGGACTCTATCCTTGGATCCCAGTAGTTTACTAGCAACTGGAGTAATCTCACTTGAACCCTCATTCCCTTGAGAGCCAAAAATTTATAAAGGACACATCTTTTTAAAGCTTGTTGGGCCCCTGCATCCCTTCCCACTGCTACATATATCTCTTCATTCTCCCTCTCCCTCCATTCAATCACCATCATGCAAAGGAAAAGGCATTTTTTTAGTTAAAACCTTTAAAAAATGTGTTCACAGACTTGTACACAGGATAACTTGGTAACGATTGCGTATAGGGCTTCATATATGCGAGCATGCTTTGCTTTTCCCATGTATATGGGGTCGTATACGTGACTTGATGAGCTATCACTAGTGTACGCCCTAATTTCCATATTACACCCTCTAATACTAAAAAAATGGGGCCTAAAATTGAAATTTAAACCATTGAAATTGAAATAGAGGGGATGGGCACTTACTTGGTCCAGATGGTTGTTGATTCTGTTGATTGCAGCTCTCGCAATCGACACTTGAATATCATGGGAAAAATGGCCTAAAATACACTATGTGGGTGAAAAAACTCAAATGGTATTGTAAAATGGTCTATTTTTACTATTATTAGAAATTTCTTTACCCACTTCATATAGTTTGTGCTAATTTTTTACCTTATGGACTAATAGTGCAGTGGAAAGAATTGGTTATTGGTGGTTTTGTCCAAGATTTTTGTGGTTTCCAGCGTCATACCACCCGTTCATGCCTTTGGCGGGTATATTATTTCATCGACATATAGGATAGGTTTTCACTCTGCTTTGAATTCTTGCATCATCCTATGACCATGATCCATACACCCTAGGTACAAATCCAACACAAAACCTTCTTACTGCTACTAGAAGTGTCGTTATTAAGTGGTAGAGACTTACCAAACAAGGGTGCCCTGGTTAGAACCTTTGTGCCATTTGATGCCCATGCAGAAGTTATTCCATAGGATCGGGAGTTCCTTATAGTTTCGATATGACTTTGCATTCGAACCCCATATTCTTACTCACAAGCATTTTGATCGTTACCTATGGGACTCTCCTCGAGTCTTGGTTAAGCTCTTTTCTGACTCTCTAAAAAAAAAAAAGATTACCGAGTGAACTTGTCTCTTTCACACTCATTAAGAGGTTTTGAAAGGACATCTATTTGGTGTAAGTTTAACCCTTTTTCAGACCAAGTAGACTACTTATGAAAAAGTAATACTCTAGTCACCATTGGCTAGAAGAGTTCACCTGGGTATTATTTTATACTTTTTCGGGCCTAGGGGACTGAATCTATGAAAAAGGACATTCTATGGAAGTTAATCATTCCATCATCCTGCTTGTAGTATTGAGCCTATTATCAGTTCCAGCTTTTTCGTTATAAGCCTCTTACCTCAGCAATTTGAATCACTGTCCAAGTAGAGCCTTTTATATATCCTTTGTAGCTTGACACCCTGTACAGTCTGTACAGTGCTGACGTGGCAACTCATGGTACAGGTCATATGACCGTAAAACTGACGTGTCATGGTGCATTGACACTAATGTGGATAGGCGAAGATGTGAACGAGTCATATCGTGACACATGGCACCACTACAAGGGTGACACGTGGCATGGGATGATGTGGTAGGTATAGTTGGCATGAGATGACGTGGCATGGGTTGATGTGGCAGTGAGTTGGCAGGTTGCTGACTGGGAATGATAGCTGACAAGTGGATGAATTGGCATATGAAATGTGGCATTTATTTGAGCAATTAGTACGATGCCACATGGTCCAGTCTTGGGCTACCACATGGCACCCATCTATTGGTCGAGAGTTTTTAACAAAAGTTTGGAGTTCATGGGAGTCGACCCCATGACCTCTAGTCTGGGAGATAGTGACTTGGTAGGGTCGGGCTACTTGCCCACCCTTGGTATTTCTTATTAAACTATGGAAGAAAGATTTTATTTAAGTTGAAATATGTTTTTGTTTGGGCGGAGTAAGGGCTGGGGCATAGCCCCAGCCCCTGGTCGCAACACTCACCATATACCATTGTAATAGGACCCTACTCCATACACGGTGCGCAGATAACTATTGGGGTATAGCCCCCGATCACGTTGGAATCACATATGACCCAAACCTTTCACATATGGCGCAGAGTAGTGGGTTAGACCTGGTCGACCGAGATAGCCCGCTGACCAAAGGGGGTAACCAAAGGCCTATTGACCAGGGGACTAATGGAATTGGGGTGCATGGAGCAGAAGCCCGCGACCACATGGTCGGTGCACACGACTAGGAGCCAAACAGTAAGGGGGCCAGCTCGCCAGATATTAGCCCGAGGCTACATGGAGGCACTCCATAGGACCAGGATCTCGAGAAAAAAGGGTTGCGCCCTAATTATTTGCAAAAGTGGGTTTTTAAACTATGTATAATGATTTTTATTGATTTTCTTAGTAGTTTTGAGAGATTTTGGCCCTTTTTTAGGCTAGATATTGGGGAGAAGTTGGGAGGTTGTTACCCACTTCAAGTCTATATAAACTAGAGGTTCTTGAAGCCAAGGAGGGAGGTTCATAGTAGAGAAATGTTGAAGGATTGATGATCCAAAGCCATTTTTATGCAGGGAAGCCATTGAGGAGAGCACCTTTGCGGGCCATTTCTCGGAGCTCTGTTCATCTATTTTCAGTGCCGTTAGTTTTGTTGGGTTCTTGAGATCTGATAGAACAAGAACAGATCAATTTGTAACCTTTTTGGAATTTTTATGATGTAATTTTAAATCTTTGAACATAAATAAAAAAGCCTCACACACTGAGACAAAGGCCTGGAGACATAGGCGAGATTATGGTTTGTTGTTTCTTTATGCTTATGTTCAGATCTGTATATTGCTTTATGGTTGTCATGTTTCATCTATAATTCTTCCTCTTTCATTAGTTTCCTAAATGGTAATTTAACTCATGCAAAATAACTTAACCATTGTCGTTTAAAATATCTTTTCAGATCAAGTGGTATTAGAGCTAGTTGACGGTTGGTTTTTGAGTTTGCATGATTACCAGGGAAAGGATGAATCGTGGTGAAGGTGAGGTTGTTGAAGATAATCCATTGATTGTATTGAGAAAGAGAACTTCTCAAAGTGAGAAGATTCCATCGGAAGAGGGACTTTCTAATGAGGAGAAAGAGTTTGAAAATACTTTATTCGCCATGTTAGAGATGATGAAGGTTTTGTATGAGGATTACTTGGAACAAAAGAGACCGATTCTAGGTGAATCTTTAAAGGTCAAAAGTGAATAAGGAGAGGTTCCTCCTCAAATTCCTTCTTCACCTCCTTCTTCTCCATCTTCTTCTTCTTCAAGTTCAAGTTCTAAATCCACTGCCAGAAAACATGTCCATAAACATAAACATGAAATGCCTTTACTTAATCTTGATGTAAAATTTGAATTACTCATGTATGATGGTGAAGTCAATGCAGAGAGACTTGATAATTAGGTCAGACAGATAGAGGTTTATTGCAGTGTGCAACAAATCAAGGATGAGGCAACTCACATCAAGTTGGCATCGCTTCGACTTGCAGGCACAACACTCATTTGGTGGCAAAGCAAGTTGCAAAATGGCACGCAACAAGTGGGTAATGTATTTCCATCATGGCAAGTTTTTGTTTCTGCACTTTGAAAGCAATTCTATCCTTTGGGTTATAAAGAGAAAGCCTTAATTGAATGACAAGGTCTTAAACTAAGAAAGGGACAACTAGTGCAAGAATACATAGATGGATTTTGTAAACTGGCATTGATGTTAGATATTCCTTTACATACCCAAGAAACTCTTATGAAGTATATAGGAGGTTTACCTGCACATATTCAAAATAATGTATTTATGTTTGGACCTACTAATCTTGATGAGGTTTATGTTCAAGCAACGTACATTGAGGTAGTGAAAACAGAAGTTGGTGTATCAAGGGAATCGTCTTCGAGGAAAGAGGACAAAAGGAAGTGGAATGGAAAGAAGGAAAAGTCAGTGGCAAGAAAGGAAGAGAATCTCTCTTGCAAGCATTGCAAGAAAGAGGGGCATGATGAGGACCATTGATGGAAATTGCATCCCGAGAAGAGACCGAAGTGGTTCAAAGAGAGGAAAGGGAGGAAAACAGTTGCAACAACATCATGACCAACAAACTTGGGATCAGATTCAGGTGATGAATCTAAAGTCTCATTTGTTAGAAAAATAGGACCGCGAAGCAATAAAATAAAACAAATGCGGAAACAAAACACAGAAGATACACAATACAATAGAGACACAGATTTACGTGGTTCACCCAGTGTGGGCTACATCCACCAGAGAAATTGCCAGATCCTTCCTTTATTATTATCCAACATATGAAGGGATACAACCTACAACAAAACCGTTGTAACTTCCTCTTCTTTCTCTCATAGTCCCCTCTCTCAGAATACAATATTCACCATCAACCATAGCTGCAATACATTTCCCTCATAAAAGAGGGTTGTCTTCTAGGGGAAAAAACCCTAACATAATCTCTACCGTTAGATCTGTGACCTTATACTGAACGGTCCAAATTTACAATGAAATTACAATATACATTTACAAGACAATTTTTCCTTCGGGGGCTTCGCCCCCAAACCCCCGCTGGGGGCCCATTTTCCCCCAGTCGGGGGGATAGCCCCCCCAGACCCCACAGAGGGGGTACCCCCCTCTGCACTCCCCCGCGTGGAAGAGTGTACATACTTCTGTGGTGTAAATACTTCATGGGGTATAAACATGGCTGAAAGCAAGGACCTTTGAATCAGGAAGATAATCAGGCTCTTGGTTGGTTTGACAAGTAAAATTGGTGATGGATTTGATTCTAGAAGTAAATTGTTTCACATAAGGGTCATAATGAGACATACTAAGGTCAACACATTGATAGATAGTGGATCTCAATATAACTTAATTTCAGAGGAATTCGTTAAACAATTGGGACTAAACACACAGATGCATCATAAGCCTTACTCACTTAAATGGATAAACAATAATCATAAATTGCACATAACAAAGCAATGGACATTAAAGTTTGCAATTTCATCTAAGTTTGTGGATGAGGTAACATGTGATGTGGTGCCACTCAATGAATGTGGAATGGTCTTAGGCAGTCCTTATTTGTATGATCACAAAGCAATCTTCTACAAGGAACTTAATCAATATCACTTAGTCAAAGCATGCAAAGAATATGTGGTTCATGCTCATCATTTAAAAGAAATAAATCTCTTCAAACAATGGAACAATTAAGAAAGGCATCTCATACAAGAAACACACTTATAATTATTTCAAATCAAGTAATAGATCTTAAGAAAGAATAGGAAATGATTGTAGAATGGAAGATCAATCACACTTTGCTTCAAGATAAGCTAATGTCGTGCAAGTATTACAAGCATATTATCTCATTTGCAGTCATATTTCTGATGTTATCATTAGTAATGTTGTCAACATGGATGATAGTGGCTTCAGTAAGATGTGACAGAGTACAAGTGGCTAACAATATGTTGTTAGTTATCATGGTTGTTTTACAGTTGATCTTGATGAGACAGGTGCACAGGACAAAGTTTAAATATAGAGAACAAGTCGGGTGGCCTATCTCGCACTTGATGATTGGTCAGTAACCTTTTGGAGGACCAAAAGTTATTTAGTGGGGAGGTGTGATCCAGAATTGGATCTCGGGACCAAAATGGGTCCAGGAAGGCCTAAAAATCAAAGTGCTCAGAATGGCTTCAAAAAGGACGTGTGCATAGGCCTCGTTGATACGAACCCAACACAACTTGAACAGGCTCAAAAAATTGTCATATGTAAAAGATATCGCAGTCTGTTCGTTTCGCCAAACAGGTAAAAACAAATGTTGATTATACAGTCTGTACAGTGATGACATGACAACTGAATGTATAGGTCATACGGCCGTACAAATGACATGGTAAGGTGCGTTGACGCTAATGTGGACAGGTGCATATGTGGATGAGTCAAATTGTGACATGTGGCACCACTACAAGGGTGACACATGGCACGAGCTAATGTGGCAAGCACAATTGGCATGAGCTGACATGGCAGTGAGTTGGCAGGTTGTTGACTGACATCTCACAGGTGGATGAATCAACGTATGACACGTGGTAGTTATTTGAGCAAGTAGTACGGTGCCACGTGGCCCAGTCCTGGGCTCCACGTGGCACCCATCTATTGGTCGACATTTTTTGACAAAAGTTTGGAGTTCATGGGAGTCAACCCCGTGACCTCTGGTCCAGGCAGAAGTGACTTGGTAGGGCCGAGCTACCAGCCCGCCCTTGGTATTTCTTATTAAAATATGGCGCAAAGATTTTATTTAAGTTGAAATGTGTTGCCGTTTGGGCGGATTAAGGGTTGGGGCCTAGCCCCAGCCCCCAGTCACAACACTCACCATATATCATTGTAATAAGACCCTACTCCATACACGTTGGTGCATGGATAATCGTTGGGGTCTAGCACCCGATCACGTTGGAATCACAAATGACCTGAACTTTTCAGATATGGCATGGAGTAGTGGGTTAGCCTCGGTCGGTCAGGTTAGATCATCGACCAAGGGGCGTAATCAAGGGCCTATTGACCAGGGGACTAACATAATTGGGGTGCGTGGAGCAAAAGCCCGCGACCATATGGTCGGTGCACACGATCAGGAGCCAAACAGTAAGGGGGGCAACATGCTAGGTATTAGCTTGAGGCCACATGGAGGCACTCCATAGGACCACAAGCTTGAGAGAAAAGAGGTTTCACCATAATTATTTGCAAAAGTGGGTTTTTAAACTATGTATAATGATTTTTATTGATTTTCTCAACAATTTTGAGAGATTTTGGCCAATATTAGGGGATATTGGGCCCTTTTTGAGGTCATATCTTGGGGAGAAGTTGGGAGGTTGTAACCTACTTCAAGTCTATATAAACTAGAGGTTCTTGAAGCTAAGGAGGGAGGTTCAGAACAAAGAAATGTTGAAGGATTTTTGAGCCAAAGCCATTTTTTTGTAGGGAATCCATTGAGGAGAGCACCTTTGCGGGCCATTTATGGGAACTCCGTTCATCCATTTTTAGTGCCATTAGTTTTGTTGGGTTCTTGAGATCTAGTAGAACAAGACTAGATAATTTTGTAACCTTTTTGGCACTGTTATGATGTACTTTTAAAGATTTGAATATAAATAAGAAAGCCTCACCCACTGAAACAAAGGCCCGGAGACGTAGGGGAGATTTTCGAACTCCATTATCAACTTCTATTGTTATGGTTGTTGTTGCTTTATGATTATGTTCATATATGTATATTGATTTATGGTTGTAATATTTCATCTATAATTCTTCCTCTTTCATTAGTTTCCTAAATGGTAATTTAACTCATGCAAAATAACTTAGCCATTGTCGTTTAAAAGATCTTTTCGGATCACCTGTATCATAACATTTCTTTTCCTATGAAAAAACAAAAAAAGACAGGTGGGAAAATAATATTATCTCATATCGGTAGTGGTCGTGTCTCCTTTGAACAGAGCACAAACTTTTGAGTTCACTTTCATCCAAAGTTTGGGTTTAGCATGACCTGAGGAAGATGAGATCATTACTTAGAGTTAACTCCTCCGATAGATTATTCTTCCAGTCCCTATGGAGAGTTTGTTGATGCCTCATGCATCACAGAGTTTTATCATCAATTCTATGTTGCCTGAGTTATCCATATGTCTCATGCTCTTGTTCAAATGAAGTCTATAAGTCTATGTCGACCATTTCTCTAAACTCTTGACTTTGCATGTCGGCCATACCCTCAATATATCTCAAAGTCATGTGAAGTTGTATTCCTACCATGCACCATGGTCCTACTTCCATTATGGGTAGGTAACCTTGAACCCAACAGTTGGCATCTCCTCATTTGTCACTAACTAGGGGGTTTCCCTTGTGTTCGATGACAAGAAATCTATTCACACATTGGGATTCATGTAGTGTCTTGGATTCTGTTAGCCTTATTGGTGGTTTCCTCGCCTTTATCAACAATCTTTCTTATTAGATACTATTCAGAGGCTCTCTTTCGTGCACTACTTGCATTTGGTGCATACGAGAGACACACAAGGTCGTTGGTTTGTGAACATCATATTCGTTTGAGCTCTTCCTAGTCATCAAGATATTGTTGTGTACATTTTGTTGAATGATGAGAGATTCCCTAATGCTCTCCTTTCAGCGGGTCTCCTTCCATCGAATTCAACTAATCTATTCTGTAAATGAGACCTAGAGTCTTATGAGTACCTAGAGGATTGCAGTCATCAGTGATAGGTTTTCTTGCCATCGACAATTAGGAGTACATCAATGTCTCATGAACGATGGATTCTTCAAGTGTTTGACCTCAACACCCTTATTCACACTTGTAGAATGTACTCAGTGCCTTGATACCTACTTTCATTATCGATAGTTTATCTCACGTTTTTTAATGGTATACATTAATGACCGATAATCAAAATAAGTCTCATTATGTTCGACCTCAACTCCTCTATTCAAATGATGTAGACTTGCACCTTTGGCGAATAGTGTAGAAGACCTCCAACTTATAGTAGCAACATTCCTAATATGTCATTGTCTTTTACTGGACCAATACCTATATGAATTCAATGAACATGGGAGATAAAATTGTACTCCATTGTATATGAATAGCTTTAGATTTGTTTTGAGACTGGATTCCACCATACCTTGTTCATAACTATGACAGCCTATGGCACTTTATATTGCCTATTAATGGCCATGAAAAACTATTTGATATATTTCCACATGGATCTGCAATGTAATTCAGATTGACAACCATGTGTACAAAGTCATTATGAATTGTAATATTCTCATGAGTAACTAGAACTTCCAGTTGAGTCTCCATTACTCCACTTATGGGAATTATAATGTGTTTCTACCATCGTAGATACTCCTCTAATATCACACATTAGGGGGCATCTGTTACAACAAATGTTTCCTCACCCCATGCAACTTGCTTGGATGGCCTTTCCATTTCCCTATGTAGACTTGAAGTTCCCTTTTGTACCTTCCAAAGAAAAAAAAAACACAATTTTCCACATATACGCGCCCTATCAATTAGACAACACATGTATATGGAATTTGATCCACTACATCCCACATACATCTAGTTTGGTGCTCAAAATAAAAAATGATGTCGGGTTTCCATGCCATGTCACGAGATCCATGATCCTTGACCTTCCATATACTGGAAACACTCTGACTCGGCCCTTCAATTCCATTTGAAGGCTATAAATTGAGCCATATCCAAGCCTTGAGGGATTGGAACAATTCAACTTTGAGATCAAAGACACTCTGAAGAAAATTCACTTCATATTGAGTCTGCATCCCTTTGTCCTTGAAAGTCTGAACCCCTTGTTCATCCACCGAGCTCTTCCTTCTTTATGATGGAGAACCTCATTGGCTCCTTTATATGATCTTACCTTTGGTGGAGGATTGAAGTGGTGGAGGCCCAGTTGGAGGGACTTAGTTTCTCGGTTCCGTTATGCGTCATTACAGAAGTTCGTCACCTATATACTTCTACTGATTATTTTAATAGAAATACTATTTTCTCGTCCAATTGATATCTTGCAAATATTCAAATTATTATTCCACGGGCGAATTTGTCATGTATGTTAATGGATTATGATAATATATATGCTAAAATTATATATTGTCACTGTATGCTTGCGTATATTGGTTGTTGAAGACAAGTTGTGGGTATAAAGCTTTGAGTTGTGTGCTCAATGGTGGTCTTCATCAAACGTCTGGACAAGGTAGGCTCTTGGCCTTGTCTTGTTAGCATTTCATTTATATAGCATACCTGCGATTAGATTTGATTTCTACGTGTCATTTCGTCTGTTGTGGTTTACCCCATGCCATAGAGAGTTTTTCTTCGTAACATTCAAAGACAAATTGGATAAGATTCATTGTTACCCAAGGAGGTCAGTGACATCATTCTTAATAATGGGAGTGACATGAGTTTCCAAATCAATCTTTCACTAGGAAACATAAATTTGGGTAGGGAAAGGAAGGGTTGATAAGACACTACTCAATCTCTTATGAATGAAAGCCAAACAATCATCGAACCATCATACAACACAAAAATCAAGGAGTTGGTGGGGGAATATATACCATAGAAGAAAACAATGACATCTCCTCTTGATGTAAGACCTAAATTGGCATATAGATTCCTTCCAAAAAAAAACTTACTTTTGTTTCAAAGTGTCAAACCAAGATGTATGTGGAACTAGACTCATCTTTGGTGTTAGAGACCATTATGGAATATTCAAACAAAATTGTAACATGCTAGGAAATACATAAAACAATTTCAAAATGGATGGATTTTCATTGGGGGGGGATATTAGGTTATATTGTCACTTTGACAATGGGACCCATAAGCTATAATACCTTTCTTTCAAGAGTGAGAACAATGTGATGAATATTCTTCTAGGATCACTCTTTTTAAATAGACTTCCTAATTTTACCCTATTAGTGAGAAATCCTCCATGGTACCCATCTAGGTTGAAATCCCATACTTGCCTATTCAATTTTTGCATGAATAAACTTTTATGATTATTGGGAACAAATCAAATGTTTATCTAAAACCGGATCTTGCCTCTTTCAACTCATCTAACATAATTGTAGCTAAAATATGTGTACAAATGGACATGTTGTAATTTCTTCTAAAATACATTATTTTAGAAACAGGGTATAAAGATATATGGTAGTTATTGGACTATCAAAACATTCCCTTGAAATGTTGATATTGATGTTTATATGGGAACTTGAAAATATATTTCCCATGGAAACAATGTGGAAGGACTAATAAATATTTACACATTGCAAACACTACTTTATAATTTGTTCAAGTCTCACTAAACCATGCATCCCCAAAAAGTGAAGGAATGAGGAAATTACAAGATGAAGTAATATCCAAGATTCCATTCATGCTATCATGGTTTACTTGAGAGCCATGGAAGCACAAATAAAAAATAAATATTTAGAGTCCCTTGTTGAAAAATGGAAGGATACTCATGAAATTTGGAGGGACATAGAATGAGAAGATAGAACACCCAAATTTGGGGATGTAAAACACCCGACCCCTGAGTCCTTACTTAGGTTGATGGGGTGTTAAAATTTCACTTTTCCTTAACCATATCAAAACCTCTTCTCGAGGGCACCATTATCATTTTCTCTTCAATAGATTTCCAACGATTGTAACTATGCTCAGATATAAGTCCTTGATAAAAATATATCGCCTTCCAATTTTTTTCTTGGCCCTCATTGGTCCAAAAGCCACCTCACTGACACGTGGATCCCAGCCACTCATTCCCTCCCGCATGGAATTGACATGGCACCTAGCGCCTAGCCCATTGAGCCTTCAGATCAATGGCCCCAATCACTTGGTCCAACATTCATCTTTGTCGGGATTCTTATGTTAAATAGTCATACACCACACCCAACTGACCTGCTCCAAAAATGATCACCTTGATGGGTTTACCTTCCATATCTGACGGCTCTCAGGATTTGAAAATCAATGATATTGATCTTGTCGACACCTCAAGCTTACTCGACGGTTAATGTTTGCCCAATTCTTCACTTTCCAAAGGGATAATGGGTCCCACTATGGATCCACGATTAAGAATCATTCTCGTCGGCCTATCAATCAACGATTGTTGTTTAACCCCAACACCTCGTCGTCGTCGACACTTGTCCCTATGCATGCCAAGGGACCATGCCTCGACATCCTTCGACAAATGACCAAGATCTAACATCCTCTAAATATGATGACTCTCGGCCCTTGACATCCAATGACCCAAAACACGTCGACGCCTCAAACTTGTACAATGGTTAATGCTCATCCCTTTAACATTTTTCCAGGGTGAACATTTGGGACCCATGAAAGATAAAAAAATAAGATTTAATCTTGCCTAATTGCCAATTGGTGGCTGCCATTTTTTCTCCATATCTCCATCATCATATTCGACTCATGCCCAACTCCTTTCCTTCAGTTCATCGACTGCCCTTTCGCCGACAATATTGAGATCACATCAACGACCCAGAGTCCATGGAGATCACCTCTGTCAAAATCGATGGTTCTAATTCCTTCTTGGGTTTATCTTGTCTTTGTTAGCTCTCTTGAGCCATCACTTCAACTTCACCAAAGTTGACATCACTTCGTCAGCTCTCTTGGGTTTTTCCCCGAAGACGATGTGTCGGGCACTGACGATCCAAATATATCTACCTATGGATTCGAGGGCTGGATTAAGACACCTGTCTCCAAACTTAAAATGGATAGGGAATCACACCTAAACCTCTCTACCAATCGTGGGGTGACATGTGGATCCTCCCATGGCTTGATGTGGCTATCCACATCATCAAAAGGTTGACACATGTCCCTATCATCACCTGCCACCTATCATGACATGTGGTACTTCCATGTCATCAATAAATCATTCTCCTTTCTCCTCTTTTGGGTAAAGACTATGGTGATAAACAATGGAGACTAACTCTCACCCAAATGAATGGTCCTCATTTTATCCTCTCTGGATCTTTGTTGTCATGCATTTCTTGAGCACAACACTCACATTTCTCATATTCAATACTCCGATGACGATGCATCTGGCACCAATGGTCTAAATCTCGTCGAATTCACCTCAATTGAATCGACGATCCATATATTTTCCCATGCCTTCATCGTTTTCGACACTCTTGGAAAACATGTGACCTTACCAACCTCCCATGCTATGATGAAGACACATCCAGATTTGAGGGTCTAGATATCTTGGCATGTAGTTCTGATGACCATGATTAAAGAGATGGTCTAAGGACCTCCTCACCCATAGAGGCCCACTTTCGTCCCATCGAACAATACCCTAGTGACACCTGTCACCAGTAGGACACACTGGTTTTCGAGTTGAAAAGCCACATCATCATGACATAATTGTTCCCTTTTTATCACTTAATTGGGGTCTAAATAAATCTATGACCATGGTTAAGCCTTTCTTCTACACCGATCGACATTTCTCATTAATCCACAACCCCTATCGTTGTTGACACTCTCTGGGAAATACTCAACCTCATCAACGTCCCAATTTTGACGACGATGTCGCTAGCATAAAAAATTCATATCTCATCGGGGTCACTCCTGATGGATCAACAATCATCATTTAATCTCAAGGTTCTCATTGTTTTCGAAAATTTTCATTCCAACCATTGATCCACTTAAGGACTCGTTCTTCGAACGATGATACCTTCCCAACGAAGGGATGAGATTTAATCTCACCCATGAGTTGATCCATGGTTCTCGTTTCATCCTTAGACTTTTCGTTGTCGTCGCCAAACTTTATACAAGTCCTAGCTCTCAATCGTTCACGATGACAATGCCCTTTTAAGTACTTCCGTAATCACTTTTAAGTACTTCTAGTCCCGACGAACAGTTTAGATCTGATCGCCACACCAAGTTGACCAATGCGATGGTTCTAAGTCTTGTTTTCTTCATTGGCTCCATATAAACCTCAACACTCAACTACTCCCAACAATGGTTCCCATTAATGAAGGGATAGGATTAACTGGACACACCGATCCATCGGTGGCAATTTCTTCTGGCTTAAACACAGGTTCTCAATATGGGTTAACACCCAATTTAGGGGCTTATCCAATTTCAAGGATTCTTCAAGGTTCTAACCAATATTTCAAGAGCCTGGACCTTGCTCAAGAATCTATGTACGACATACACATTCCTATCACAATCATACAATTGTATCCATGACCACTATCACATGAGAAAACCATTTGTATAGTTCCTTGATCATTCAAAATAAAATGTAGGGTCTTCCTACTCAGATACACATTACACATGCATTTCCATACAGATACTTTTCACTTCAAGTTCAAGAATTTACCAAGGGAATAAACATTAACACCATTAACTAGGAATACAAATTTTCATACCACAACTACAAACAATATTCATTTGGTCTTTATCCATTTACACCGAGTTAAGGAAGTACTCATCTGCTACAAATTTTTCCAGCCAACTAATTGTGGGTGTTTAACTTTCCACCCAACCGTAGGCTCTACATACCGAGTCACTTCGGCAGTAGGCCACCCCCATGCTAGGCCATGATACCACCAGGGAATCTCTTTCAAGTTCTCAAGGAGGTTGGTATGTGAAGGTTACTCTACTTCTCTCTTGGTGAGAATCTCCTTGCACCCACCTAGCTCAGGCCTCATCGAGGTTTATCATATGCCCTTTCCAGCATCAAGCTTGTGGCCTCTTAGCTTGAATTCAATATCTAGACACTCAGATGGGTCCTGAAACCAGATTATTCCTCTAAGAATCACATTTCTCTGCCCATACGTGGGTTCACTCCTTTTAGACCTGAAGCATCTACTCTTATTTTCCTCTCCCAAAAATAACCATATAATTCTCTTTGTCTCTCTCGCATGTACTCGTGTGATTTTCTTGCATACATCGCTAAGGAAGGTTATCGACTTGTCTTATTTCTTATGTCAGAAGGAAACTTGTTGGTCAATCATGGGGACTTGTGGTGATATTTATTATTGTCCTCTAACTGATAGACTTCTATCACACCACACAACCCTACATACTTCCATTCATTGAGTGTGGTTTACCAGTCCTCCCTCATTAACCAGTTTTTCCTTGAAGTCAGAGTTAAGGGAAATAATTGAATATTTCCAAATTAAATATTTCAGCAAGGAGGCTTAGGTCATTTTAACATGATGAACCCCTCTCTAGTTTTCCTCACTCTTACCTCTAACGGTATCATGGCCAGCACTTTTAAGGCTTCACCCTACAGTCAACTGTTGGAATTATCAATTAAAAATAATACATTTACATTATTTACATGCCATTGCATGGAAATCATTAATTATGATTAATTACATAAAATCAGGGGTTTAGAAAGGGGGTATTACAATCCCCTCCCCCTTCAAAAGGAACACCATCCTAGATGTTATTCTCAACAACACCTGTCATGTCTTTATCTTTCAGTTGTTTCAACGATGTAGTTCCTCTTCTTGGTCTGATCCTTTCCAGAATTTTTTCATTTAGCACCTACCCACAACAATCTCAGACAACAAGCATATTAATTGACAATTTCATGCTTACAAATTTCATTTTTGTTAAAAACTCAAGGGGAAATATTCATATTAGTACAATACTTATCTGTGCAATTTCATGGATCCGCATCCATATGGATATCTCATTATCTTGGCTCATTGTTTCTTTGACATAACCATTGTGCTCATGATCCAAATAAAATTTTTACAAGAGTTGTCGAAGTATCCTCTTCCTTGTGATCACTCACCCTTTAGGACCAAGATTAGGCATCCCCCTTCTCTGTTATACAATCCCTCCGGTGATCCATATTGGCTTGCCAAGGCTTTCTCGCACAAGAAGAGATTTAGAGGCTTCACCGAGTCTTACAGCTGAGGCATCCCCCAAGTTTGCTCTGCCGAGGCATCCCTCCGACTTGTGTTACCACGACACAACATTCTCTATGGTGATCATGGCATATCACATGGTTTTGATGTCACAACAATAGCCTCTTTCCATGATTTCATCTTGAAAACCATCATCTCTCCCTTTATGACAAATATTTCATCTCCCTTGTATCACATGCACATAGTAATCCATGAGATGCCATCATAATTTATCAAAAATATCAACTGTTACCCACATATTTCTAATTCCAAATTTTCATTTTCAGATTTGTTCCACACAGGAACCAAGTTCACAAGTATGAGATTCACCTTCTCATAACAATTTGGCTCTTTTATACCCAACATTCTTTGGTCTTCATTATGGACTTACACTGTTGTCATATCCAAGACTACCTTTCCTTTGATTCCATCTTCACACACCAAAACACATTTTTAGTTTATCATGCACATACATCTCCATTGCACACTTGTAGTGGTTTCCAAACAATTCCATAATTGTGCATACTATCAATCACATCACATTTATCGATTCAATCATATAAAATAAAATGATTTATCATTCCCCACATATGCATCATTTGGCATACCAAGCTCTTCCAAATGCAGTCAAACATTAAATTAATTTAATCAATGAGTCAACGTCCATGGCCACACTCATACACAATGCACCCTTGCATTGATTTCAATTTACACATTTCATATTAGGAACTTTGCCAGGGCGCATTGGAATTCAACCAACCTCCCAATTCAGGGATCATGTATCCACATTCATTATTACAGTAGGACTGCTCCTCCTGCTTTGAGTTGATCATAGCCTCAAATCAACATAAATGAAATTGAAATTTTCACATGAATGCATTCCAACATTCGTCCTTGACTAATAACCAAGGTGTCATTATTCATAGACACTAAATTTCTCTCTTTACCATCGTTACAACTCTAGTAGAATATTGGAAGTTCCTCCTTCCATATTGGTTAGTCCTATACATGCCCACTCATGAAAACATGCATTTCCTCAATGCATTAACTCATGCTGCGTATGAGCACTTTTGTTCCCAATCATCCTCAATTGGTCAATACATTTATGACACAATTGTTCATGAATTTTCTTGCAAGGATTTGATTCATCCTTGGCTACTAGAGGTTCCTCCCTCTATCATTCAGGTTCTTTTTCCCGAATCCTACCCTACTTGGGTATCAATGACACACAAAAGTCAATTTAAATCAGCAAATAATTTCATATATATCTCAACATATACATATACACTCTGTCACATTATCCTCAATGTTTTTATGAGTGTAAACACAATCATATTTTTTACTGTCTCTAAATTCGTGCAACTATCATTTTTCTCATGCCAAAATATTTACATACAACACTATATCAGTCTCCTCATGCCATAGAAATACAATAAACATCAAGAGAGGAGTTATGGGTATCTTCTCTCCTTCCGTTTGGAATTTTCAGCTTAACTCAACTATTCCCAAGGCTTCATTGCTCTTACAACATCATGGTTTAACCATGATTATTTATTTAAACATATTCATCAAAATTATTTTCCAACTGTACTTTTAAATTTTACAATTTTGTTAACCAAATCAGAGTTTTAATAGTGAGGAAAGAGTTCCTCCTTTATTTTAAAAAATTTATTGCCTAGGAAATTCATCCCCTTATGGGATCTGCCCGCTCTCTTCCTTGGGCAGTTTCATCCAGGTTTTCATTTTGACATTTCTTGGATGTAGAATCACACTACATCATCCAAAAATAATTCAAAATTCAACATCATGGCAGTGCATCTGTGCCCGTCAACCATAATTGGAATCAAGGTGATCAATCATTCACTTGCGTGCACTGCATGCATGTGTTATATTTTAAAATGTAATCTAGGATTCTTATACAAATAGGATTGCATCTCACTGCATATTTTTCCATCAGTCCTTAATGTTATGAATTTGTTCTTTTGACATAGCTCTTTACACAGTTCCTCCATAGGAAACTTCTTCAACATGTAACACCCTTGTTGCATATCCATCATTTCTTGAAATGGTGTCAATCTTGAGTCGGCCTCAACTTTACCATTTTAGTTGTTTACCCGATATTGCATAAGTAGTATAAGCATGTATTCCTATTATACATCTAAGTTTTCATGTTCACACATGCACATTATTCCATGGTGCTTTCATACACTATGCACTTAGCCACATGAATCAACATGTTGTGTGTGTCCACCACTGGCACACTTCATAGTTTCACTTGCACATTTGATTATATCATTTCACTCATGATTGTTCACAATCATTTACATACAATTTTCAAAGGCATAATGATATTTCCTTCTACAATAAGAACATAACACTTCTTTCTCATTTCTCTTTCAACTTTTGTATTAGATATTTCTTAGGAATGGAGTGCACCCGCAAGTTATTATTCCATCAATATTTTTGGACTCTCAACACAGGGTCAGCCATGCATCCATGGTATCATCCAATCCAGACAAGTACTCATTTGCTTTAAAGCTCACTTAATCCTACTTGTATCATGCAAACACAATCCAAAAAAAACCACTCTTTCCCAACTGGTATAAACACAATCCACAAATCATAATTTTAAATGGGTATTAACAACGTTAACCAGGGTGGTAATATGAAAAAATCCAATTTCCTTTCATGATTCAAACCATTCTTGGTCAATCTACCTTTACCAAAGAAATCATTTCTTATCATTTGCTCTAACTGCCACTTGAGCATATTAAGCCATACCCATGCGGCCACCATCCATCTCTGGATGTCAATCTGACCCATTGGTCATCCAAAAATGCTCCAACACTTCCTTTAGCAGATTCTATATATTAGTTCTTAATTAATCATTACAACCTTATATTCATAAGGCAATAACAATAGCACCATCAACATTTCATTCATATGTTGTTAATTCTCATGCTGACATCACGTTTTTATTGACTAAATTGGTTCATCAACAGATCATACCTTACAACCAACCATATGTTCTAATAAGTCTATTTCCGTGTTGTATACATGTTCAATCATTTCCATATGGATTACAACATATCTTGTGCACTAATCATCTTACCCATGCCTCCAGTGTAAATGTATCCTAGTTGTTTGTCTTTTTGCATCCACATGCATAGGCCTGCTCTTAGGTTAATATGCATATACATTTCTTTAATAAATCTATGAGATCATAATATTTCCCTCATTACTCTTCCTCTTTTATGAGGACTAGAAACAATCCAAAAGGAATCCTTCTTTACACTTACATATATGAATTATTCCAACAACAAGCTTCATTCATTATAGGTCAAGTAAACTAACCTTACAAGTTCCCATCAATCCTCTAAACATGAGGAATTTCACATACTTGGTTTAGTCTTCTATTTAAGTAGTAATTGACGTTGCCAAGGTTTATATAAATCCATACTAAATTCCTTAACCACAATGGGTTTTCCATAAGGGTCTTATCCCACATATAAACAACCATCATAAATGTTAGAGGCTCCAACTGCCCATGCTTAGAGGCAACATTGCAATCACTAGTTCGTTCATTATTTAAACTTAAGAAACCCTTAATAAGATGCTTCCATTTTAACCATTCACATTCAGTCTTACCCTTAATGCTTGTCATCATATCCCCACTTCTGTAGGAGTGGTTATCATTCTAGCAAAGCAACATTATGCTTCTTCTGCTTAAAATCAACATGTAACTTTTCTGTTGTAAGGAATTCCAATTTTTTTTTTTAATATGCAATCCTTCATCTTAAGGAGCTTATGCAGATAGTAAATAAAGTTTTAATGTAGAAACACTTTTCAACAGGCTCATCTTATCCTTGATATACCAATCATGTGACTGATCTCTAACCCATCCAGGCCTAGTGTTTGAACTCTTCTCTAATACCACCTTGTAAGACACTCGACCCCCTAGTCCTTACTTAGGTTGATGGGGTGTTAAAATTTCACTTTTCCTTAACCATATCAAAACCTCTTCTCGAGGGCACCATCATATTTTGCTTGTCAAGACTTTTCCAACGACTGTAACTATGCTCATATCCGAGTCTTGGATCAAAATTTATGGCATTCCAAATTTTTTCTTGGCCTTCATTGGTCCAAAGGCCACCTCACTAACACGTGACATCCACGTGGCTCCCAGCCGATCGTTCCCTCCCACATGGCATGACATGGCACCTGCCACCTGGCACATAAGGCCTCTAGATCAATGGCCTCAATCACGTGGCCCAAACTTCATCATCATCGGGGCTCTTACCTTAAGGAGTCATACACCACCCTCGACTGACCTACTTCGACAACAATAACCTTGATAGGTTCATCCTCCAGATCTGATGACTCTTTGGATTTGATAATCAACGATATTGATCTTGCTGACGCCTAAAACTTGCTCGATGGTTAACAACTACCCAATTCTTCACTTGTCAAAGGGCTAGTGGGTCCCACTACGGATCCACAACTAAGAGTCATTCTCGCTGACCTGTCAATCAACGACTGACATTTAACCCCAACACCTCGTCGTCATTGAAACTCGTCCCTGTCCATGCTAAGGGACCATGCCTCAACATCCTCCAATGAACAATCAAGATCTCACATCCTCTGGATTCAAAAACTCTTGGCCCTTGACATCCAATGACCGAAATCAAGTCAATGCCTCAAACTTGTACAATGGTTAACGCTTGCCTCTTTAACCTTTTTTTAGGGTGAACATGTGGGACCCATGACGGATCAACGACTGAAATTTAATCTCGCCTACTTGTCAATTAATGGTTGTCATTTTTCCTCTAGATCTTTTCATTGTCATCGACTCAATGCCCAAATCCCTTCCTTTAGGTCGTCGACTATACTTTCGTCGATGATATTGATATCATGTCAATGACCTAGATTCCATGGAGATCACCTCCGACAGTATTGACACTTCCAATTCCTTCTTGGGTTTATGTCATCGTCATAGGATATCTTGTGCCATCACTTTGACTTCAAGTATCGAAGGTCCATATTTTTCGACCTATGGATCCAAGGGCTAGGATTAAGACACCTATCCCCAGACTTAAAATGTGCAAGGACTCACACCCAATCCCTTCTACTAATCGTGGGATGACACGTGGATTCTTCCATGACTTGATGCATGGAATGACATGGATATCCATGTCATCATAGGCCAACACATGTCCATGTCACCACCTGCAACCTATCATGACACGTGGTACTTCTACATCATCAAGACATCATTCTCCTTTCTCCTCTTTCACGCAATGAATATGGTGATCAACGACGAAGACTAACTCTCACCCAGATCAACAGTCCTCATTTTCTCCTCTCAGGATCTTCATTGTCATCGAAATTTCTCAGGAACAACACTCACTTCTCCCATCTTCTATACTCCGATGACAATGTATCTGACACCAATGGTCCAGATCTCATCGAAGTCACCTCCACTGAATCAACGGTCCAAATATTTTCCCATGCCTTCGTCATCGTCGACACTCTTGGCCAACACCTTACATTACCAACCTCCCATGATCTGATGATGACACATCCAGATCCAACAGACTAGATCTCCTGGCCTATAGTTCTAATGGCCAAGATTAAAGTGAAGGTCCAAGGACCTCCTCACCCATCGAGGCCCACTTTCTTCCCATCGACCAATCCCCTAGTGACACCTGTCACTAGTAAGACATGTTGGCTATTGAGTTGGAAAGACACATCATTATGACATCATTGTTCCCTTTTTATCACTTAATTGAGGCCTAAGGAAATATAAGACCGTGGTTAAGCCTTGCCTCTGCACCGATCGATGATTCTCATTAATCCACAACCCTTATCGTCATCGACACTCTCTGGGAAATACTCAACCTCGTAAACCTCCCACTTTTGATGATGATGCCACTGGAATCAATGGTTCATATCTCATTGGGGTCACTCCCGATGGATTGAAAATCGTCATTTAATATTAGGTTCTCTTTGTCTTTGGAAATCATCGTTCCAACCATTGATCCACTTAAGGACTGGTCCACTCGACAATGATACCTTCCCAATGAAGGGCTGAGATTTAATCTCGCCCATGAGCCAATCCACGAATCTCATTTTGTCCTTAGACTTATCTTTGTTATTGCTAGACTTTAAACAAATCCTGGCTCTCAATCATTTATGACGACAATGCCCTCCCTTAATCACTTCCAAGGACCTCTAGTCCCACCGAACGGTCCACATCTGATTGCCACATCAGGTTGACGGCTACGATGGCTATAGATCTTATTTTCATCGTTGACTCTGTTAACAACATTTCTTGTCTTTGGTATCGGGATACACAGATCTGAAGGTTGCCCGAGGAGCACCCAAGCGCAGCACATAAAAGAATTCCTTTTCGGACTTAAAATCAAGCGAGCAAGAAGTTCAGTTTTCAGTGACAGAGCATAACAACTGTTGATGGGAAATCGCAGGATGACCAAGTCGCATCAAGCATAGCGCTAAAAGTTCTAAGCGCAGTGTTGTTTCGTGGGCTCGGGGTTCGTAAGTTCAAAGGGCGGACCATGTCCCTTTGGTTGTGCAAGATTCTGAGTTATGAAAAGGTGTCCAGATGGAAGTCAATCGTCGCTGACTATCACGCCTCGGGACTTCGCAAAGGAAGAAGGCCAAAGTCCAATACCCCAACCCACGAGCTCGTGAATTGCGAAAGGGAAAAGAACTTTTAAAGTATTGGGCACACAGTATCAAGGGGGTAATCTCAGCCATTCATTTGAAGCGGACACCTGGCACACGATTAAGCCCCCCGCCTTTTCTCCCATCGTGGTTTCAATGCGCAAAAAGCAGTTCCCTCATGTCCCGATAAGCGAAGTAGCGAGAGCATTCAGTACCCAGGGCCCACCACAACATCGGATGAGTTTAGAACTGTCGGATTTGAAGGGAGTGTGGCACCAGATCAAGCTATCTCAGCATATGGCTCATCGCGATTTCAAGGAGCAAGGGGCAGCCCCTGCATTCTCGCGAACGCCGAAAAGCGTCATGGGGGTAGACACACGATCACAACCCGTGGGCACTTGGAAAAGGAGGGAGCTGCGTGATGGAGGCCGAAGCACCAAATTCAATCACAGAAAGGCCCGTCACGACCTCCAGTTGCCGTCAGACCCAACCTCAATCCTGGTCTCCGCTTGGAGTAAATGAAAGCAAGAAGGGGTGGTTGAGACCTCTCATCGTTCATTAATTGTGAAGTATGGAGGGTTTGGTAAGCGGCCCGCTCGAGAGGGTCATGTGTACCCTTTCTTTCAGAAAAGCCATGCCGACTCCTCGACTAGCCGGAGGAGGCCTGCACACGCTAATTTGACATTTACTGATTCAGCTACTCCTCTTGCAGGAGACATGCGTAGTTAAGGTGGCGTCTGACAAAACAATCCCATCCGAATTTGGCTGAAAGGATACAGAGCCTTGGGCGATGAGCACGCCTCTGTTAGGAATTTTTTCTCTGAGTATATAAACTCAGTCTTTGTATTTTGTAAAGCATCGATGGTAGAGCAAAGTTCCTAATTGTAAAGTTTTAACAGATATCTTAGCTTTGGTTATGCATCTGTATGTAAGATTTCTTGTTTAATTACAGACAGTCTTTCTTTTCCCGTCTAAGTTTTCATCTTGCACTACGAGAGTTCGTGATCGACTGATTCGCACGAATTGTGGCATTCATGTTATGATAAAGGATTTATTGTGGCATTATTGTTCTCTCTGGTTTTCTGCGTTTGAGCGTAAGAAGATCTTGCATTTAGATGTTTTCTTCCACAGTCTGTTAGGAACCTAATGTTTAGAATAGACCTTTGCATTTTTCCGATACAAGTCTTCCCCCTACTAACCCTTACCACAACTCACTGTCTGAAGTTACCTAAGACCTCACTTGCGCATGCATATCTGGCCTAGTTTCAGAGTTGGAACCACATCGTTCGATTTAATCTCCATTTGATCACCCAATTAAACAAATCGTAACATTAAAATGATGGGTGTCGGGCTCTTCTCCTGCAAGCAATCTTGGAGTGACTTTCGACGCTAACATTTCTGGCGCCGTTGCCGGGGACGAAATTGAAGATTTTCCCTGGGTCGAACGACATTGAGCCTCTGAATCTGAAGGTGCATCGGATTATCGGAGCCTTTCAAGATTGCTAATTTGCACCTGGCGACTCCATTGTGACGACTCTGCTGGGAAGAACCTGCTCTGTTAATTGTGGCTTTTAGAGGCAGGCATACGCGGTCTCATCCACAACTGCCTCTAGCTATGCCCGAAGAAAATCCAGAGGTGGTGCTCAGAAAGGGAAAGGCCTCTGAAGGAGAAACTTCCATCACCGAACCAGGTAATCTGCTATCCCCTTCTGTAGAAACTCCATTTTCCTCTCCTCAGCTTCCCAGCAGACCGTTTTTTGAAGTTTCCTTCTTCCTGAATTTCGGGAGTGTTCCTGCTAAGTTTTACCCTCCTGAGCTAGGATTGGAGGGAGAAATCCTTGTCACTCCCCTCTCCTTTGAAGTTGTTTATTGGTGAAGACCCTTGACCGCAGGAGATTTCCCTACGTCTAGCTTAACCACTCCTGTGCAAAGAAAAGCGCCTGCCGACCTGAGTCCATTAGCCTCCGCCTTAAATCCTCTCTTGTTCTCCACTCCACTCCTTCTCCTCCAAGCTCTCCTCCACCCAATATTCCTATGGCTGGTGCTAATCCCCCTCTGAATATAATGGACTCCATAGTCGCTGCCAGATATGCTCCCTTAATCCTACCTCATCCTGTGAATCCTCTTCCTGCTGGGGATTACTTGGAATACATGCCCAAGTTCACTGGGGAAGGAGACATAACTATCGAAGAGCACCTAGCTTCTTTCTACAGTTATGCAGACAACCTCAATATTGAAAATGAATATGACTGGATGAGAGTCTTCGTCCAGAGCCTGGACGGCGAGGTGAGGAAATGGTTTAGAGGACTGGCCCCTAGATCTATTGCTGGTATCGAAGCTCTAGATAGTGCTTTCCTGAGGCAGTGGGGAGATAGGAAAGATTTCATGTATTACATGACAGAGTTTGGGTCTCTGAAGAAAATGGAAGGAGAGTCTGTCTCCGACTTCTCCAAAAGATTCAACAAAATGTATAATAAGATTCCTGCAGAGATAAATCCCTCAAAAGCCTCTGCCCAAATTTCCTATGCTGGTGCATTTGACCCTGATTTCTGCCTTCTGTTGAGAGAAAGGAGAGCCACCTCCTTGGCTCAAATGAAATATGCGGCCATAGAAGTGGAATCTAATGTATTAGCGGCTGACAGATTGAGGAGCAAGGACGATGCAGACAGGAGAAAGGGAAGATCGGAAGCTTCAACTTCTGACACATTGGTGTCCCATCCTCAAGTGGATGAGCTAACTAAGATGGTGAAGTCTCTGTCCGTAGAGATGGAGAGAATGAGGGTGGAAGGGAGGCAAGCATATAAAGGCCCTTAGGTCGCCAAAAATAAAGGAGGATTTAGGAGGCCAAATAATTTTACTCCCCCAAATATACAAAGGGAGAAGGGAAGAGACAGAGAAGACCAGAAGATTCAGGCCCCTTTTCAAAACAATTTTGTGGCCAAGGGGGAAGAAAGAGAAGCTGACGAGCTTGATCCTGAAATCCACTACGTCAGAGACACTCCCCCTTTCCCTCATCTCACCCAAGCAGCATACGAGGAGTCTCTCATGGACAGTCAGTTGAATGAACTAAGCAAGGGAGACAAGGTTAGTGGCGGCCGAGGCAGGTACAACTTGAGGTCCGATAAAAAGACGACAGCACCTGATATTCCCGACTAGTCCGCTAGAATAGAGAAACCTTCTAATGAAGTGGCATATGGCCACAGAGGTAAGAAGGCTCAACCCCTCTCTCCTGTTTTCCATAATCATGTTCCTGAAATGAGAGAAATCCCAAAGCCTGCATCTCCTTTTAATTTCAGACATGAGATTCAAAAGATCAGAATCCCTGTGCCCCTCACCGAGCTAATTAAATATGGAGAATTTAAAAGATGCTTCTCTGAGATTTTACAGTCTGAAGCCTCATGCCTTCCCACAGATTCCATAAACCTCCAAGATGAAAGGTCAGCGGTTGTCCTAGGACCCATGGTAGAAGATAGATATGATTCATTCCCTCCCTTCTACACATCCCTGAACATACATGATAAAGTGTTGCACAACTGCTTGATGGATTCAGGGGCTTCTCACAACCTCATGCCCAAAACTGTCATGGAATAACTAGGCCTAGAAGTCACCCGAGCCTATCATGACCTCTTTTCCTTTGACTCCAGGAGAGTTCAGTGTCTTGGAGTTATCAAGGACCTGGTCGTGACCTTGTTTCAGCTGCCCATGAAAAGTGTGGTCATGGACATTGTAGTAGCCGATGTGCCCCCCAAGTTCGGTATGTTGTTATCAAGATCTTGGATAAAAATATTGGGGGGAACCTTGCAGATGGACCTCACGTATGCTACTATCCCAGTGTTTGGAGGAGAGCATAGAAGACTATATAGGGAAGCCCAACTGGCCTACATAATCAGTGATGAAGCCAACCCTACCAATCATCCCATTTTCTCCTTGGACACTGATTTAGGCTCCAGTCTACTACAGCTCACCCATGCTCTTGATCCCCCTCTTAAACTCAGGAAGCAGCCCACCTCTCCTCACGAACTTCCTCCTTCCATCACCCCCGTTTGGAAAATGTTTTTTGATGGAGCCTGTTCCAGGGAAGGCGCTGGTGCTGGGGTGTTTTTTGTGTCACCTGCTCAGGAAATCGTATCTCTGTCATACAAATTAGAATTTGAAACCACCAACAACGTGGCAGAGTATGAATCCCTTGTCCTAGGATTAAGAGCTACAAGGGAAATGGGAATTCAGGAGGTAGCAGTATTCGGAGATGCAGAGTTGGTGGTCCAACAGATCAGAAGCGCTTATCAAGCTAAGCATCCTCGACTTATAAATTACAGGAATGAAGCATGGGACCTAATTGACAATTTCTTCTCAGCCTTCAATATATCTTTTATTCCAAGGAAGGATAATGCTGTGGCCGATTCTTTAGCTGTCTCGGCCAGTTTACTCAAAGTTCCTCTGCCACCTATGGTTAACCCTGATGTTGAGATAAAATATAGGCCCTCAGTACCAGACAATGTCAAGCACTGGAAGGTATTCGAAGATGATCTAGAAATCGAAAGATTTATCCATTCTGTTGATGAATTTTCTGTGTTGCACATTGATCAGGATCCTGATACAGAAGAAAGCCCTCACCCTGAGGTGTTTCTAAATAAAATTGCTAACCACTAGATTATTCAGCTACCCAACAATCATATTCTGAGGGGACTAATTCCTTTAGAAAGATTGTTTGATGGGAATGATGTGGCAGTAAAGGGCAGGGTTTTAGATAAAGATGCTGACACAACCGAGTGCAACATTGGCACACCAAAGGAGCCTAAGTTTTTTAAGCTATCAAGCAGTTTGACCACAGAACAGAGGGTCGAATATATTGAGTTGCTGAAGGAATTCGCTGATGTGTTTGCATGGACCTGCGAAGACCTCAAGATGTATGACACATCTGTCATTGAACACAAGATCCCATTAAAGGAAGGAGCTAAGCCGTTCAGGAAGAATCTAAGATAGATAAATCCCATGTTGCTGCCTGTCATGGAGAAAGAAGTAAAGAAGTTGTTGGAGGCCCAGATCATCGTCCCCTTGAGATATTCCGATTGGGTGGCCAATTTGGTTCCGGTAAGAAAGAAAAACGGAGAGATCAGGCTCTGTGTCGACTTCAGGAACCTAAACATGAGCTCAAAGAAAGACAATTACCTCCTACCCAATATGGAACACATCTTGCAAACGGTAACCAGAGCATCTAGGATCTCCATGATCATTGGTTTCTCGGGTTATAATCAGATATCGGTCACGCCTGAAGACAGAGAAAAGACAACATTCACCACTCCTTGGGGGACATTCATGTATGCCAAAATCCCATTTGGACTGATGAATGCAGGAGCAACGTTTCAGCGAGACATGGACATAGACTTCATTGGATAAAAAGATCGGTTCGTGGTGATCTATCTGGATGACATCACAGTCTTCTCGAGGTCCGACAAAGATCACTGCAGTCACCTGAGGAAAGTCTTCTCAAAATGTCGAAGATTCGGCCTTTCCCTAAACCCTAAGAAATCCTTGTTTTCTATGAAGGAGGGGAAGCTACTAGGCCATATAGTATCAGCAGAAGGAGTGAGGATTGACCCTAGCAGAGTGGAGGCAATTCAGACCTTGTCACTTCCTAGGTCGAAGAAGCAAGTTCAAGCCTTTTTGGGGAGGATTAATTTTCTAAGGAGATTCATCTCGAATTTCTCTGAGCTGGTGAAACACATCACAGCCACGCTCAAGAAGGGAAATGAAGTAAAATGGACCGCTGAACCCAGGGAATATTTTGTCCAGATAAAGAAGGCATTGACTGAAGCACCAGTGCTGATCAGCCCTGACTATTCGAAAGATTTCCTGATTTTCTCCTTCGCTTCTTTCGATACAGTAGCGACGGTCTTGTTGCAGAGAAATGAAGAGGGGTGAGAGCAGCCCATTGCCTTCTTCAGCAAGGTGTTGAGAGATGCAGAGGTCAGATATGAAATCATGGAGAAACATGCCTATGCCTTAGTGAAAGCTCTCAAATCTTTCAGGGTCTATGTCCTGCACTCAAAGGTGATCGCATACGTTCCTTCAGCCTCTATGAAGGACATGCTTATACAGCCCGACATTGATGGGAAGAGGAGTAAATGGATAGCCAAGATCCTAGAGTTTGACCTGGAAATAAGGCCTACCAAATTGATCAAAGGTCAAGGCTTAACCAAGTTGCTGGATGAAGCCAATTGCCAAGCTTTGGGGGTAAATTTCATGAACGAATGCTCAGGAATTCAACAGGGTCAGTTGTCTGAAACAGACCCTCAAAGAGAGCCCCCATTGGCTCGATGTCCTTGGTATAAGGACGTCATATATTTTCTGCAGGATTTGCGGCCCCCAGATGGCCTACAAAGAAACAAAGCAAGAGCTCTTAAGCTCAAGGCAGTCAGGTACTGCCTCATTGATCAAATTTTATACTGGAAAGACCCCCTGGGGGTGCTTTTAAAATGCATGGATCCACAAGAGGCCGACAGGATCATGGTTGAGTTTCATAGCGGCCTATGTGGAGGGCACCATTCCTGGAAGACTACAGCCCACAAAATTCTCAGAGCTGGATACTACTAGCCCACCTTGTTCACTGATGTCCATAGAGGAGTTAGAGCCTATGTCGCATGCCAAATATTTTCAGGAAAGCAGCAGCTCAAGTCTCTGCCTTTGCATCCGGTGGCGGTTTCAGGGACTTTCCAGCAATGGGGCCTTGATTTTATTGGAGAAATCCACCCCGCTTCCAGTGGGCAACACAGATGGATCCTGACGGCCACAGACTTCTTTACTAAGTGGATAGAATTCATCCCCACCAGGAGCGCTTCCCACAAGGTAATCATTGGGTTCCTGGAGGACCTCATCACAAGGTTCGGCTACCCGAATAAGATCGTCACTGATAACGCAGCCGCTTTTGGGTCTGAGCCATTAGCCAAGTTCTGTGAGTAGTTCGGGATCAAACTGATTCACTCCACTCCATATTATCCACAGGGCAATGGTTTAGTAGAGTCCTCCAACAAAAGTCTAATAAGGATCATCAAAAGACTGTTGGAAGACAACAAAAGGGCTTGGAACTCGAAGATGAAATTCGCTCTATGGGATGATTGGGTGACTACAAAGAGATCTATAGGCACCTCTCCTTTCCAGTTGGTGTATGGAGAAGAAGTTGTCTTTCCTTCTCAGTTGGCCATTCCTGTAGCGAAATTCTTCCAGGACTACCAAAAAGAGCCTAATGACATGATCATAAGAATTCATCAGCTGGTGGAAGTCCAACAGACCAGAGAGCAGGTAATGGAAAGAATTTAGGATCATCGACAGAGGATCAAGCAGGTTTTCGATAAGAAAGCCAAGAAGGAGGAGTTACAGATAGGAGACCTGGTGTTGAAGTGGGATGCTCCTAGGCAAGACAAGGGCAAGCATGGAAAATTTGAAGCCCTATGGATCGGGCCTTTCAGAATCTTTGAAGTCTTCTCAAATAACACATACTGGCTACGAGATTTGGAGGGCGAAGAAGTTTTCAGCAGCCTAGTAAATGGGCATTTTCTTAAAAAATGTTTTGTCTGAGCCTTCGATGGCTCCTGTATTATGTAAATATTGTCTTTTCTGTTCTTCGTTTTTACTTTTATTGTTTCATCTTAATAAATGACTCCATAGCCCAACAGCAAGGCACTGGAACTGAAAAATGAGTCCTTAGAGCATCACAGGGACGACTCTATCCCCCCATGGAGCCTAATGTTAGCAACATTTCTTGTCTTTGGTATCAGGATACATAGGTCTGCAGGTTGCCCGAGGAGCGCCCAAGCGCAACACATAAAAGAAGTCCTTTTCGGACTTAAAATCAAGCGAGCAAGCAGTTCAATTTTCAGCGACAAAGCAGAACAACGGTTGATGGGAAATTGCAGGATGACCAAGTCGCATCAAGCATAGCGCTAAAAGTTCTAAGCGCAGTGTTGTTTCGCGAGCTCGGGGTTCGTAAGTTCAAAGGGAGGACCATGTCCCTTTGGTTGCGCGAGATTCCGAGTTACAAAAAGGTGTCTGGATGGAAGTCAACCGTCGCTGACTATCACGCCTCGGGACTTCGCAAAGGAAGAAGGCCAAACTATTGGGTCCACAGTATCAAGGGGGTAATCTCAACCGTCCATTTGAAGCGGACACCTGGCGCACGATTAAGCTCCCCGCCTTTTCTCCCATCGTGGTTTCAACGCGCAAAAAGCAGTTCCCTCATGTCCCGATACGCGAAGTAGCGAGAGCATTCAATACCTAGGGCCCACCACAACATCGGATGAGTTTAGAACCATCGGATTTGAAGGGCGCGTGGCACCAGATCAATCTGTCTCGGCATATCGCTCATCGCGATTTCAAGGAGCAAGGGGCAGCCCCTGCATTCTCTCGAACGTCGAAAAGCGTCATGGGGGTAGACACACGGTCACAGCCTGGGCACTTGGAAAAGGAGGGAGATGCGCGATGGAGGCCGAAGCGCCAAATTCAATCACAGAAAGGCCCGTCACGACCTCCAGTTGCCGTCAGACCCGACCTCAATCCTGGTCTTCACTTGGAGTAAATGAAAGCAAGAAGGGGTGGCTGAGACCTCTCGTCGTTCATTAATTGTGAAGTATGGAGGGTCTGGTAAGCAGCCCGCTCAAGAGGGTCCTGTGTACCCTTTCTTTCAGAAAAGCCACGCCAACTCCTCGACTAGCCGGAGGAGGCCTGCACACGCTAATTCGGCATTTACTGATTCAACTACTCCTCCTGCAGGAGCCATGCGTGGTTAAGGTGGCGTCTCACAGAACAATCCCATCCGAATTTGGCTGAAAGGATACAAAGCCTTGGGTGATGAGCACGCCTCTGTTAGGCGTTTTTTCTCTGAGTATATAAACTTAGTCTTTGTATTTTGTAAAGCATCGATGGTAGAGAAAAGTTCCCGATTGTAAAGTTTTAACAGATATCTTAGCTCTGGTTATGCATCTGTATGTAAGATTTCTTGTTTAATTACAGACAGTCTTTCTTTTCCCGTCTAAGTTTTCATCTTGCACTACGAGAGTTCGTGATCGACCGATTCGCACAAATTGTGGCATTCATGTTATGATAAAGGATTTATTGTGGCATTATTGTTCTCTCTGGTTTTCTGCATTTGAGCGTAAGAAGATCTTGCGTTTAGATGTTTTCTTCCACAGTCTGTTAGGAACCTGATGTTTAGAACAGACCTTTGCATTTCTCTGATACAAGTCTTCCCCCTACTCACCCTTACTACAACTCATTGTCTGAAGTTACCTAAGACCTCACTTGCGCATGCATGCCTGGCCTAGTTTCAGAGTTGGAACCACATCGTTCGAGTTAATCTCCATTTGATCACCCAATTAAACAAATCGTGACATTAAACTGATGGGTGTCGGGCTCTGCTCCTGCAAGCAATCCAGGAGTGACTTCCAATGCTAACAGACTCCATACAAACCTCAACACTTGAGTACTCCCAATGATGATTCCCATCAATGAAGGGATATGATTAACTCACCACACCAGTCCAACGGTGGCAATTCCTTATTTCTTAAACACATGTTCTTAATATGGGTTAACACCCAATTTAGGGACTTAGCCAATTTCAAGGATTCTTCAAGGTTCTAACCAGGCTTTTAAGAGCCCTGGACCTTTCTTAGAAATCTATGTACAACATATACATTCCTAAGAAAATCATACAATTATATCCAGGACAACGATCACATGAGAAAACCATTTATACAATTCCTTGATCACTCAAGGTAAAATGCAGGGTCTTCCTGCTTAGATACACATTACACATGCATTTCCATACATATACTTATCACTTCAAGTTCAAGAATTTACCAAATTAATAATCATTAACACCATTAATGAGACATAAAAATTTCCATACCACAACTATAAACAATATTCATTTGGTCTTGATCCATTTACATCGAGTAAAGGACATACTCATCTGTTACAAATTTCTACCAGCTAACCAAGTGTGGGTGTTGACCTTTCCACCCAACCATAGGCTCTGCATGTTCAATCACTTCGGTAGCAAGCCACCCCTATGCTAGGCCATGATACCACAAGGGAATCTCTTTCAGGTTCTCAAGGAGGTTGTTATGCAAAGGTTACTCTCCTTTGCTCTTGGTGAGAATCTTCTCGCACCCACCCAGCTCATGCCTCATTGAGGTTTATCAAATGCCCTTTCCAGCATCAATCTCGTGACCTCTTAGCTCGGGTTGGGTATCTAGACTCTCAGATGGGTCCTTCAACCTAATTCTTCCTTTGAGACTCACACCTCTCTTCCCATACGAGGGTCAGTCCCTTCATACTCGAAGCCTCTTCTCTTATTTTCCTCTCCCAAAAAAACTAGAGAATTCTCTCTGTCTCTCTCCCATGTACCTATGTGCTTCTCTTGCATGCATCAGTCAAGAAGATTCTTGAATTGTCCTCTTTCTTATGTCAGAAGGAAACTAGTGGGTCAATCAAGGGAACTTGTGGTGATATCTCTTGCTTTCCTCTAACTCACAACTTTCTGTCACCTCAAGCAAACCTCCATACTTCCATTCATTGAGGGTGGTTGGTTGCTAAACCACTAGTCCTCCCTCATTAACTAATTTTGCCTTGAAGCCAGAGTTAAGGGAAATAATTGAATATTTCCAAATTAAATATTTCAGTAAGGAGGCTTGGTTCATCTTAGCATGATGAACCCCTCTCTAGGTTTCCTCACTCTTCCCTCTAGTAGTATCATGGGAAATACTTTTAAAGATTCACCCCATAATCAATTGTTTGTTGGTTGTGGAGCCCGATTATCTTCCTGATGCAGAGGTCCTTTGATTTCAGCCGTGTCTATACCCCATGAAGTATTTACACCCCAGAAGTATGTACACTCTTCCACGCGAGGGAGTGCAGAGGGGGGGTCTAGGGGCAAGCGGGCCCCCAGCGGGGGTTCGGGGGCGAAGCCCCCGAAGCAAAAATTGCCTTATAAAAGTATATTGTAATTTCATTGTAAATCTGGACCGTTCATTATAAGGTCGCAGATCTAACGGTAGAGATTATGTTAGGGTTTTTTCCCTAGAAGGAAACACTCTTTTTTTTTATGAGGGAAATGTATTGCGGCTATGTATGAGGGTGAATATTGTATTCTGAGAGAGGAGACTGTGAGAGAAAGAAGAGGAAGTTACAACGGGTTTTGCTGTAGGTTGTATCCCTTCATTTGCTGGATAATAATAAAGGAA
>ML791618.1:157344-215436 GCA_009831015.1 Picea engelmannii
CTTGGAAGATGGACAATTGAAGCTGGAAAAGATACACACTAGCCAGAATCCTGCAGACATGTTAACAAAGGGAGTAACCAGGGAGAAACTGAGTTCTTGCTCAGTTTCAATTGGTCTTCAAGATTGAATATGAAGATGAGAAATTTTCCAAGAAGGTTCAAAGTCCAGCATATACAGCAGCAGTGGAGTTGTTGAGATCAGTCTCCAAGTGGGAGATTGTTAGTTGTGGAGCCTGATTATCTTCCTGATGCAGAGGTCCTTTGCTTTCAGCCGTGTCTATACCCCATGAAGTATTTACACCCCAGAAGTATGTACACTCTTCCACGCGGGGGAGTGCAGAGGGAGGGTACCCCCTCTGCGGGGTCCAGGGGGTCCATCCCCCCGGTTGGGGGCAAGAGGGCCCCCAGCGGGGGTTCGGGGGCGAAGCCCCCGAAGCAAAAATTGCCTTATAAAAGTATATTGTAATTTCATTGTAAATATGGACCGTTCATTATAAGGTCGCAGATCTAACGATAGAGATTATGTTAGGGTTTTTTCCCTAGAAGGCAACACTCTTTTTTTTTATGAGGGAAATGTATTGCGGCTATGTATGAGGGTGAATATTGTATTCTGAGAGAGGAGACTGTGAGAGAAAGAAGAGGAAGTAATAGTGGGTTTTGTTGTAGGTTGTATCCCTTCATTTGTTGGATAATAATAAAGGAAGGACCTGGCAATTTCTCTGGTGGACGTAGCCCACACTGGGTGAACCACGTAAATCTGTGTCTCTCTTGTATTGTGTGTCTTCTGTGTTTTTTTTTTTTTTCTGCATTTGTTTTATTTTATTGCTCCGTGGTCCTGTTTTTCTAACACTGTTGGCATTATCAATTAAACAATAATACATTTACAATATTTACTTTACATTGCATGGAAATCATTAATTATAATTAATTACATATAATCATGGGTTCAGAAAGGGGGTATTATAGGGGAATGCCAATGATATTCCATTCCCTTTGAACGTAATCCATGACTCACCTTCTCACCATATTTATTCAAATCAGAATCCCCACAAGATTACATCCTTTCTAGATAAGCATGTGGATACTAGTCCTTTAGGCTTACAACATAGATACATCACCAGATATTCATCAAAAGGAGAATCAAATGGACTTCATATTCCACTAAGAGAACGTTTGGAATTGAAGTATTCATATCCTCAAAAAGTTAGCATGGGGATTAAATAAAATATATCAAATGTTATTCAATAGGTAGAAAGGGAAATTGAAATTGGTTGACAACAAACTATCGTTGGGATGCTTAGAAATACAAAATCACGTAAGAGGGGTAATAAATGAAACTCATCACATATAGTAGTAGGTGTTGAGCATGCTTCCAAAAAAATCTATTTTAGGAGAATGCTTGCGAAATTTAATCTATATATAACAATGATATAGAAAACTATTTTTTCATTTTTCAAAGTGGGAGTGTAGTGTATTGGTTCTGAAGGTCACTCTAGGGATTATGTACAAAATTATGTCCCTCTTTCATCCAAGTAAAATTGGTAATATGTTAGTCGATGATTTCAACTAGTCTTCCTTTCAAGATTTAAATAATAATCTCAACATTATCAATATCTATATCTCCTCATCCAGTAAAAAGGATTTTTTGGAATCTCTTTCCTTGGAATAAATTTTAATTGGAGTGAGTGCAATAGTAGGAGAGGATTTAAACTATACTTTATCTTACTCTGAGGTTTGGGCTCATTCACCCAGACATAATTACACAATCTATTGTAAGTATGAGAGTTAGGGTTTTGAGGAAACAAATTGAAATGGTCATACCTTCCTCAGTATGGTTCGGAAGTATATCATATACTATGTCAAATTGAAGATGGTGAAGTGCTCTTTCACTTGGATTTGGTATGGCTTTAATCTAGAAACCTATCAAAAGTTATCTTCTCTAGAATACCCAGAATAAAGTTGCACTCATAACATTAAAAAAACCTAGAAACACTTATTCAAATCAATGATATCTTCACTTCTTGAACTTCAAATTGAATAATTTTTGGGGAAATAGGGTGTTTTCTAGAAGAAATCAAATCTACAATTGGTTTCTTCATATTTTGCATAGAAATTCACTTATGTTCACTTGCCTCTTCAAGGGGGTAGCCTCTTAATGATATAAGCTCCAAATACATTATAATCCAATACATGTTTCATAAGAGGACTCCATCCTTATTTATAACTAGCTAGAGAACCCTAATAAGAATCATCTCCTCACTACCTAGTGGAGCTTCATTATTGAGGCCACATTACATTTATTCAATGTTAACTAACTAATGGGCCTTATTTAATAGGAAAAACATAGTGGTTCTAGTCCACTTTATATGAATAAACACCATACCTACTCTATTATTACTCTAATGGACCCTTCGGTCCCCTATTACACCAATAGGGAGGATCCCAACAATGTGACAACATTTGGTCCAATAGGTGCCCCACATGTTATAAGTACACCGCCTTTGAGATCCATATTCAGAGGAAATAATAATAATAATAATAGATTAGGTACAAGGTTGATCCATATTGAGTGTAGCTTTTGTAGCGTGGCTCCCAAGTGAGGGTTAGAAGCCCCATATATGATATCCATACTGGTTTGAAGCCTTTGGTTTAGGAATGGGAATGGAGATCTTTGCAGTCTATCAAATATGTAATAATGGGATATTCATCGAGAGAGGAGGTGAGGGTGGAAAGTAAATAGCCATAAAATCATATAGTTCTGAATAAGTTATGAACATAGGAGAATGAAGGAGGTTGGGATGGGCCTGAAAGAGGATTTAGGGGGATGAAATAAGGTAGCAATGTAAATATATATCCTAGGTTGTGAGGGAAGACACACATCACGAGAAGGAAAAAGGTTTCATGAAAAGGAGACTTAGGGTAGGAAATATCCATGGATATAGGATATATGGGATAGTCAAAAGAATGGGGGAGGGGGAAAGGGTTTTAAATAATGAAAGAGGAATCTATAGTCTAAGGATAAAGGGAAAAAAGAGAGGAGGGGAAGGACAAGAGGGCCTTTGCTTAAGAGAGGGAAGGGTTGACATGAACTCCCCATTGGAGTCACCAAAATGTAGTATACAAATGGATTCATGCTACCACTTACATTATGAGAGAAAGGATGGAACACCACCGAAGTGCACACTAACTAATAAAAGGGAGATAGAGGAGAGTGGAGTCACCACACAATTTTAAGGATAAACCATGAAAACCTAGGGTAAGACAAGAAAATACACTAGATTAATTTGGACCTTAAGCTCTTATTATTGATAACCTAGGGATATAGGAAATTATGGTAATTTGATTAGGTTGTAGAACAATTTTCACAAGCAAAATAAATGAGGAAATAAATCTAACTAACTAGGGTTACAAGTAATTCCCTTAATGAGGTAAAAACCCTAATGTTGGAAATAAAAGAGGAGGGAAATAACTCACCTCTAATTCATTATTGTAGATAATGAAGTTCACTGGACCAAAGTGGAGAGATGTTACTATACTCAAGAGTAATCCACATCTTGGAATGATCTACACGCTCAACTCCAAATTCATGCAAGATAAGACTTACCTCGATCTCTAATACACACACACACACACACACACACACACACACTACTACTACTAAAATGAATGAAATATGTAGAGTAGAGAGACATGGTTCCCTTAGAGGGGATGATGCCTCCCTTTCCCTAGATATGATGGAACCTCCCTTCAGGTTGTAGGGTTGAAAGTTTCAAGGTATGAGAGAACTATGCCAATGACAATGCCTTATGATGGATCAATTAAAGTTGTAAGGTTGGATCCAAGCTAGACAAAGGAGTACCTATAGAGGTGTTAGAGATGATAGGTGAAATAAATCCTAGGGGGATTGACAAAGGTGGAAGGATATCAGTTGTTAATCCGAGTGTGTACCTATAATATAGGGTTTAAAAAAATAGAATTGTTCAATCTAATTGAAGAATTATTATAAAGAGGAATTGAAGGGTATAAATAGGAAAAGGATGGACTCAAAGCATAAGAGAATTTTAGATTAGTTTTTGGGTCACTTAAGTCACATGAAACTGTCATACAATGTGTATTTATTACATGCCATGGATTATGTATAAAAATACTATGGGTTTTGAGTCCCAAAATGACTCTCTACTACGCGACTTGTGGATTAAAAATCATGATACCCTAAGGAAATCCATGGTATGGTTATTGCTAAGACATAAACTAGGTTTAGGGAGTTTGACACAAATTGACTCCATAAATAGTAATTCCAAAATGGGTTTGAGAAGTTAGGGATCGTATTCAAGGCATCCTAAGTGACCATAGACCTAACCATGGGGTTTTCCTAATCGGACCCATTAAATTAATAAATTCCCCAAATGAGTGCCCCAAGGGGAAAATTGAGTTAAATCAATGACCAAAAGCTAGATATCAATGGGGAACAAGGATCTACGGAACTCGCTAGACATCCTAATAAAGTCTCATGTCTAAGATAAGGTGAGAGAGGGCCAAGACAATAATCCCTCACATTAAAGAAATATTTGAGAAGTATTATAATTGTATAGGTTACACATGAATATGACACATGGGTAGACCACACAATGCACCTCCATGTGGATAAACATATGTGAATACTTAAATGCACATTTCATATGATACAAGAAGCCTATACCTACACGGTACACGTAATAAGGGAATTCAAACAAAATTTGTGAAAAACATTGCACCTAAAGAAGCAAGGATCTGCACAAAATTATTGTGAAACACTTTCATGTATTTGGGAGCATTACACATATGCACATTTGAAAGATGCAACATAGTTCTAAACTAGATAATAGATGGTGCACATGCATTTTACTTGGTTATTATGAACAATTGAATGCATATCAAACTATGGGACTTTGAAGATAAGACTCTTGTGAAAAAGCGTGAGATCGTATTTTAAAAAGGAAGTGGATCTATGAAAAAACTTGGCAATTATGACAACATGCATAAATAATCATATTTGGAAACTATTATTGATTCCAAAAACAAGGATACATTTAAATCTAAAGATTAAGAACCCGAAATAATGCAAAAGACACCTAAATGGTTAATCAAGGCTCTTTAATATTCTAGTGCAAAATTTGAGATTGTTGTTGGTGTGAAAACCAAGAGGCAAAAGATTATGGAGAGCACATAGAAGGATCAAATGTATCTTAGTATAAGAATATGTTTGGAGAAGTTTCTTACAATGAACTTTATGCTTACGATGATAATATAATGACAATTGAGCCTCAAAGTTTTGATTAAATAAATGAGAAAAATAAGCGGTGCAAATCTATACAAGTTCAATCAAGAAGAAGTGAATATGGAATTTAGTGGAGTTACTTATATACAAGGAAGTGATTAGATGAAAATGGATTTATAACACAATATAAATTTTATGGTACAATGAACAAGAATAAAGCGTGCTTGATAACCAAAGATTGTGGACATAAAGTAGGAAATGATTATGAGGAGACATCCATTCTAGTTATAAAGATGAATAGTTTTCAAGTGGATGTGAAAAGTGATTTTATGAATGTATGGATCGACGAAGGAGTTTACATGGAGTGATAAATTGTACTTCAGAAACTTGGAAAGGATAATTTAGTTTGTACGTTGTTAGGAGAAGTTATTTATGGTTTGAAGAAAGCATCAAGGACATTGGACATTGAAAGATGTTGGGTTCCAAAGAAGCAATTCATAGTTGAAATTGTATGTGAAGTCTACTCATAATAGAGATATATTGCTAAGCATTTTATTTATTAATTATATTATTGTAATATGTATCATCAAATTTGAAGTTAAATTAGTAAAGGAAGACTTACTACAGACGTTCAAAATGAGAGACCTTTGAGTGTTACATTATTACCTTGGAATGTAAGTTCAAAAAAGATCTGGGGGGGGGAGGGTTTCTACCTCATTCTGAGTATTCTAATGACCTGATAAAAAGGTTAATTATGACATATCATATAAGCATGTGGCATCCTAGTGGATCTTGACAAGAAACTCATGAACAATCAAGTAGGGAAATTAGTTAATGCAATTATATATAGACAATTAGCAAGGAACTTAATCTATCTAACTCTTACTTGAATTGACATCAACTTTTCTTTTGGTGTGGTTCAATATACATGGAATGTTATATTAAATCATGGGAAGACAATGGAAATAATATTAAGGTATATGAAATGTAGATTTAGTTGGAGATTAGAATATTCCCACACCAATAGAAGTCTAACACTCATAAGTTTCATAGATTCTAACTGGATTTGATGGAAAAACAATTGAAATACACATATGAATTTGTTTTCATGTTGGCTTAATATTTATGAGTTGAAGCAACAATAACCAGAGCACAATTTCTTTGTCTTCAGTACAATCCAAATACAAGGGTACACTATATGCTACACGTGAGAAGGTTTAGATGAGAAGATTATTAGCAAACATCGATTTAGTACAGGATAAACCTACATAATGTCTTGAGTGATAATCAAGGAGCTATTTAGGTTGTAAACAATGCAATCTTTTTTAACAAAGTAAACATATTGAAGTGCACATAGATTATCTAAAAATATTGCAAAAGGATGGTCAAATTCAATAGAAGTATTAAAAACATCTAAGTAATTAAGTGACACGTTTATTAAGCCTCTATGGATACATAAGTTTAAAATCTTATAGAAATTGTTTGGATGAGGGATAACAATTTTATATTAAGGTGTGGTGTTAGAAAATATTATGGAAAATCTAAGTACATTGAAAGCAATTTAGCATAATATAAACAATGCAAAGTCTAGGTGTGTGTTGATTGTAATTTGTTGGAAGTATAAGTTAGTGAAGCATGGGAATATCAAGCGAGAATGAATCAAGCAAAAGCACAAACCTTAGGAAAGTGAAAAAAACACTAAGATAGTTGATTGTGGACATACCAAAGTCTGGAACTTGACATGGAAAGTCCATGATGATTGGGCATGCATTGTTACATGGAACTAAACATTGGATGAGTGAGGACTTGGCCAATTTAATTCTAGTTCATTGGGAGTAAACACCAACCTTCAAGAAATAAATTGGATATTATGGAGTCAACCTAGACAAAAACGAATATCAATTGTGGTTTTTTATTGACTTGTAATTTATAAGAACTCCATGATTATTTTTTTGATAACTTTATGTATTACCTTTTTATAACCAATGAATGTCACATGTTCTCTTCTATCTTGGGTCAAGTTGTGGGCTTTGTGAATATTTTTATGGTTATCTAGTTCTAGTGTTTGTAGATAAGGTGAAAAGGCTAGTAGGTAGGACTAACTCATAGTCCTCATTTTGTATATATGGATCATATGTGTTCACATTGGTAGTGTTGATGACCATCCTTATTGTACTCTAATTTAAATACATTATTGAAAATGTATCATTCTTTAATTCAATGATGTAGTAAACCTTAGTAGATAAAATATAAAACCCTTAAACCTCAAAATAAAAAGTGCATCCACAAGTAATCAACACCAATAATATAGAGAAAACCCTTAAGGTAGGGTAACTCTATCAATTAATTCTTATGGAAGGAATCATTCCATAAGCCATGCTTGTTAGAATACAATATCCAAAATATCTCCAATACAATGATACTTATGTGTATATATACTCTCTCATGAATATTCCTACAGGCTTATGTCAACTCCCCTCATTAATACATTAATTTTAGTAGACAAAACCCTTAAACTTCAAAATAATCAAATGGATCATAGATGAATACATACAAAATATCTAAGGTAGGGTAACACCATCAACTAACCCTTATGGAAGGAATCACTCCACAAGCCGCGTTTATTAAAATAGAATATCCAACATATCCCTTATACAATGATACTCATGAGTATTCTTAGGGTTCATGTGATAATTACCTCCCACTATTGTATTTATTACCCACCAACTACCTAGTGGGCCTTGCTTTATGATTACAACCACATTACATCAATTATCCTCCCTAGGTACATTACATCCCATCCAACTTTGCATGTTTCATCCTTGAAACATGAGTGGAATCCATATATTATGATGTGTTAAGAAACGTAGTCAATTAGTACCAAGCACAAACATCCATCCATCCTAGTGAAATGTGGACATTTGGTTCATGTGTTTCTTTGCCACCTCAATCTTGATTATGGTTGTTTCTTTGTTTCCCTATTGTTTATGTGTTGGTCCCATATCTCCACTCGGTACTTTCAGTTCTCAATGTAGCTCTAGACTTGGTATTTTTTTGGTTCCATGTTGGTCCATAGTAAGTTTTTTTATGCTTACAACCTTTCCTTGATGATTTTTGTCTCTCTTGGTGGTGTGGGTGACGATACACAACAACCTTATATAAGGGTTCTTCTTTCTTTGACTCTTCATCCTATGGTTCCTTTGAGGAATGCAACTATGCAGTTTTTTTTTCCTTTTTATCATGTCCTTCCTTGGGCTCTCCCTCAAGTGCTTATGTAGACTCTTCTATTGATTCAGCCTCAAAATCTTCATCTAATGTGTCTATAGTTACTAGAATTAGTTTCCCTCTAATGATTGCTTCATGTGCCACCTAGGGCCCTTGTTATTTAGTAAAATAAGTATCTTGTAGTGTGATTGTATTTTTCTTGTACCAAAGCTCCAAAAACTTCATTTGCACATTCATATTAATTGTAGAAACTAAGTCCATCCAAGGATATCCAATAATAATATCCACATCATCCATATTTATAGCATTAAATGTGAATGGAAAACATATTTGTCCATAGTAATCCTAAAACATTTAAAATTTGAATGTTCCTCAACATGTGTGCTCTAGATATGCTTTATGGGAGCATGCAATTTTTTTAGCTAATTCAACTTTGATGAAATTATGCTTACTATTATGGTTTAAAAAATGCCTTTCTCCTACTTAAGATGTCCATGAAACTTTAATAGGAAGTTTTCATGTGACGATAAACCCTTACATATCTCTTTAGCCTTCTTCATGGCATCAGACTACTTATCTATGGATATTTATTCATATGCTTCATCTAAAAGTTCCAATTGAAGAAACTTCCACCATATGGCAACATCGAGTTTTAAACTAAAGCTTATCCAAGATCTTGAATACTTTGGAAAAAATAAATTTGTCTCTTTTATGCATTCTTCAATACCATGACCATTATCTTGTCTTATAGAAAAAACATCTTGCGTGAAAAAACCCATAAATAAAACTAAGGTTTGGAAGAAATAACCTACTTTGCAATAGATCTCCTTTGTGCAACTAGGGATTTGAGGTGGAAGATTAAATGATCATAACTCCTTCAATATTAATCAAAATCTTTGTTATGACATGAATTCTAAAATTCCACAACCACTTTGCTTCTAATGCCACCGATCCCACAACCACTTTGCTTCTAATGCCACTGATCCCACTATGATTTGGTACATAAATATAGAGATAAGTGCACAGTAATTTCCCGAGAGGGTTATGAGTCCCGAACTAAAAGAGTTCTAACTTCTATGGTATTTCTCATTATCATATTATGAATCTAATTTTGAAATGCCACAACCACTTTGCTTCTACTTGCGCTAGTTTTGCTACAATCTAGTTCATAAACAAAGAGATAATCATGTTGTAAGAATTTCAACTTGAAATGAGTGTAACTTCTATGATATTTATTTAGTTCCCTATTACAATGTCAATTATAAAAGGACATAGCCACTCCACTTCAACTGACACTATTTTGGCCGCAATCTGGGCACTCTGTCAAATACTTGTCGTCATCATCAAAGAACCCTAAAATAATTAAATTTAAATCAATGATATCTTCACTTCCCAGACTCTGATTTGAGATCTTTTTTTGAAATCGAGTATTTTTTTATAGGAACTCAAATATGCAGTATGTTTATTCAAATTATGCATCGAAATATTAAAAAATGGATCTAATTTGTGGCCCTATTTGTCATTTTGAAAATTTGCGAAAAGAAAAGAAAAAGTTTATTCTTCCTTTGCCCAAGAAAGAGCATTGATACCAATCTAATGAACCTTAGTAGATAACGATAAACCCTTAAACTTCACAATAACCAAATGGATCACATGAGAATAATGAACACAAGAATATAGAGAAAACCCTTAAAGTAGAGTAACACCATCAACTACTCCTTATGGAAGGAATCACTCCACAAGCCATGCTCGTTACAATACAATATCCAACATATCCATTGTACAATGATACTCATGTGTATATATACTCTCATGAGTATTCCTAGAGTCCTCTGCCAACTACCCCTCATCATTACATTTATTACCTACCAACTACCTAGTGAGCTTTATTCCATGATTATGGCCACATTAAATTAATTACCCCCCTTAGGTACCTAATATTACATTAATGATCCTCCATAGATACTTTAAAAATGACTATGCTCATTTATGTTAAATCTTTAATATAATAACCAACATATCTTCGCACTAATAATATTGAAAATTTTATTGACGCTATTGGAATAAAATATGACACTTTTGAAATCCAATATTCACACTTTTGGATCCGATACTCTCACTTTTAGACACTTTGGGAATCCAACTTTTACTTCATTTATGATATTCACACTTTTGGATCTAATATTCACACTTTCAAACACTTTAGGAATCCAAATTTCACACTTTCAATTATGATATTCACACTTTCAGAATCTAATTATCACACTTTCAAACATTTTGACAATCTGATATGCATACTTTGGAAATCCAATATTCACACCTTTGGAACCTGATATTCACTTTTGAAAATTTAATATTCACACTTTTGTAGTGTAGATTTTAGGTTATAATGTCAAATTTAATGAAATGGGCATTCTTTCATTAATGACTAATATAGAAGGAAAGTGTCCATTTACTTTTTTGCATAGAAGTATAAATCCTTTAAGTGTTTCTTGGTATTCAAAGCCTCAACTAAGAAGCATAGACATAAGCCATTCATCAATATATCAGTTCTATTTATACACATGAACAAAATGGAGTGGTAGAGCATAAGAATCATGTCATTGAATGTGAAAAATTCCCAATCCACAGGTGACTAAAGTCCTCATGATCTCAATCAAACAAGTAGATCGTTAAATTAAACTATTGTAGAAATAAATTTCATACCATAGCATTAATCGCTAAATCCCTGGAAATCAAACAAGGGAAGCATAAAATTTGATTTCACACATACATTGGTAATTAATCCTTCAAATATTCTTTTCATTCCTTTGAAAAACTTACAAGGAAACCTCCACAAGCTACCCCCCAAAAAACAACACTACACAAATACCAAAAAACACCTCAAACTTGAGAGTTTTTATAGCCTAATTGAAAGGTAGAGTTGTTGGCAAAATCCATAAACGATAGAAAATTGTTGTACAACCTGCAAGACATCCTATACGACCTGTCTATATCGTCGTACGAACCTATCCATATGAACTTATGGATCCGTACAATATTGTTTGTATGATTGTACATAATTGTGCAGATCCTTGTATGAGACTACATGTTGCCTAGAAGTGCCTCTTTCTTGGATACCTATTGTCTCTCCCTCTCTATGTTGCTCAATATACTCAATTGCTCAATTGTTCTTGTGTATGTATTAACTCTCTATTTGTACTTGTCTTTATATTTTTAGCTAAGACCAAAACCCTATTCTATTTATGAGACTACTCGTAGTCTAAGTCATGCATGCATGAAATACACTTTTTAGACTCAATTGTGAAAAATAAGACTTTGAATTTTTAACTAAAGTGAATTACAAAATAGAATTACTTTTTCAAAAATAGAATCACTTTTGAAAAATATCCCAAATTACTTCTCGCACATTCACACTAAACATGTGTGGAAGTCCCTATCCGAGCTATAATTCTCAAAATTGAATACATGGCACATTGGACTATCAGAAAACATACTAGAGGGTTAGGGAAGAAGCCTAAAACTACATGGTATATAAGTAAGGGAATTGAAATGAAATTTGTGTGGAACATTACACCTAAAGAAGCATGGATGAGCTTGAGCCTCTTGTGAAACATTTACATGTATTTGGGAGCATTACATATGTGCACATTCCAAAGGAGCAACATAGTTCTAAACTAGCTAAGAGATGGTGCATAGGAATTTTACTTGGTTATTATGAGCAATTGAATTTGTTATATTTTGGTAGCTTGGAGGTACTTCTACATTGGCGGCCACAACATGTAGAAGAGACTGAGCATATTTCTCTCTTAAGTGAGTTTATAAAGTGACTTTAAAAAGTGATTTTATAAAATCAAGTTGAGCCTTTTATTATTTAATGGGTAAAAGTGACTTTATGACTTTTGGGTCACTTAAATTATTTAAGTGAAATCAATAGATGATTATGTCGTGACGGTTGATCTCGGGAGGGAAATATCTAATATTGACCATTCATCTCTTTGGAAGACCAAGGGTTAGAGAATTTACACATTAAAGATGCATAAAAGGAGCTTGAGAGAGAAGAGAGGGCACCCCTTTTGAGGAGAGTTTGGAGAGGAATGTGAAGAGTCACTCATATTCCGACAAAGACCAAGAGAATTTGAGCTAGAGGAAAGAGTAGCAACAAAGTGGGATTGGCACAAATTCCAAGGAGGGGAGGAGGCACACATCCTAATATATATTCAGCACTAAAGGACAGTCTGTACAATATGGATTGAAGAGGCCATATAGTTGTTTCAGGCACAAAAATTGAGGCAACCATCTCATAGAGTTTTAGCATGATTTTTTAGGCACCTAGCTGAAAAAGAATCCGTATAGAAAGGTGCAACAACAGTGCACATATTTTGAGTAGGTTTTGTTGTCAAGGAGGTTGTATTGTTCCCAACCATACAACTAAAATATAATCATATATTTTGTGGTCTTTGACATGTTTTCCGAGGTGATATTGTTGTTGTAATTAATGTTGAATTTATTGTTGTTGTAAACTCATAATTTTCCTAAGAGATTAATCAGATAATTATATCCTAGATTGGTTTTCCCCTTGTGGGTTTTTTCAGGGGCATTTCCTAGAAATTCCTTGTGTCAAATGTGGTGATTTTATCTATTGTTCATTGTAATGTATGTGATTCCATTGCTTTATTGGTGAATAAATATAGGAGGTTGAAATCTAGTGTTGGCTAAGTGTTTGAGATCAGATTTTTCAACATGGTATCACAGTAGGAGCTCTGAGGTTCAATAGACAAGATATTTGACACTTGGTTTGCAATGAGTATAGAGGGGGTTTTCCTAGAATAAGGGAGGGGATGACTTGAGTTTCAGTTGAGAAGGTCATGGCTATTGGCTTGAGGTTCAAAGATAGGTTGGATGGGGAAAACAAATTTAGTCCTTGGAAGGAGAGGATAGTTTTGTTGCTAGATGAATATGAGTTATGGGACATTGTGAACAACACACAATTGGATCTTGCCACTGTTCCTATAGATGCAACTCATTTGGAATATTCTAGAAGAAGAACGTGAAGGAAAAGAGGATGATTCTTGATGCAATCAAGGACCATGTTATTCCTCGTGTTGTTGGAAAATCAAATTCCTATGAGATGTGGGAATATTTGACCAAGCTATACCAAATTTCCAATGAGAATCGAAAGACGGTATTGAGAGAGAAGCTGAGAAACATACAGATGACCGAGACTAAAAAAAGGGTCTTCATATCTCACAAGAATCATTCAATTTCGTGATGAAATTGGCGCAGTTGGAGAGGTTATAATAGATGGAGAATTGGTTAGGACTGCTTTGAATGGTTTTTCCATAGAAGTGGAACACCTTTGTTAAAGGTGTTGTCTCTAGGGAGAATCGTCCCAACCATGAAAGATTGTGGGATAACTTCATAAAAGAAGAGACTCGTGAGGAGATTCTTTGTATTAGACAATCAAAGGGCGAGGAGAATGAGGAGAATGTTTCCTTGGTAGCAGCAAAGAAGAAGGACAAGAAGTCTTCTCATAGAGAGAAGAAGGGCATGAGTAAGGTGAGATGATATGCATGTTGTGAGTTGGGACATTACATGCCAATTTCCAAAAAAGAAGAAGAAGAGGTGGGAGCCAGAGGTGTCAGCATCAGCTGAGGTTGTTGAGTTCACAAAAAAAGTCCGAGAAGGAGTTTTTCTTGATGGCATGTATTGCAGGCATTGAGTGCCTAACATTGGGTGCCTAGGGTGTACATGCAATCTTGCATGGTTCTTGGACAATGGGGCTTCTCAGCACATGACAAGGATGAGGTCTATATTCTTTGTTTTTCAGAGATCAACTCAGGAAGATATGTGGGGTGTGAGGTGAGCATCAAACATGTTTTAGCTGTGGAGAGAGTTGGAAGTGTTAGATTCCATTTGGAGTCAGGAGGGTATCTAGAGTTGGCTGAGGTATTATATGTTCCTGAACTACCAGTGAACTTGATCTATGTGTCATCTTTTGATATAGATGGATGTGGGATTGTGTTCTCTCAAGGGCTGGCTTACTTATATCTAGAGGGAATCTCTTCTGACCCAAGTGTGTTGCTTGGTGTATGTTCAGAGAGATTGTACAGAGTTCTTGGTCAGCCTGTAGTTGGAGCCAATGTGTGGTTGGAGCTTGAGTCTAACAGTTGTGAGGCTTCATAGAGAGGACCTTGTATGAGTAGGTCTCTTGATCATATTTCAGTGCAGGTAGCTCGAGATGCTTTGAGTTCAGTGGGATCAGAGGCTTCTAGTGCAGTGGGAGCAACTACAACAACATAGGACATGATGGGGTTGGAGACAGATCCAAGTTGAGGCTCCAAAATTTCCTCCCTCACTAAGAGGGAGTGTTATATTTTGGTAGCTTGGAGGTACTTCTACACTGGCGGCCCCAACATGTAAAGAGATCGAGCACATTTCTCTCTTAAGTGACTTTATAAAGTGAGTTTATAAAGTGATTTTATAAATTCAAGTTGATCCTTTTATTATTTAATGGGTAAAAGTGACTTTATGACTTTTGGGTCATTTAAGTGATTTAAGTGAACTCAACGAAAAAGAAAGTCATGACCATTGATCTCAAGAGGGAAAGATCTAATCTTGATTGTTCATCTCTTTGGAAGACCAAGGGTTAGGGTAGTTACAAATTAAAGATGCATAAAAGGAGTGTGAGAGAGAATAGGGGGTGCACCTTTTGAAGATATATTGGAGAGGAATGTGAAGAGTCACTCATATTTCAAGAGATACCAAGAGAGATTGAGCTAGAGGAAAGAGTAGTAGCAAAGTAGGATTGGAATGAATTCCAATGAAGGGAGGAGGCAGGCATCCCAAGATATCTTCAACACTAAAGGACAATTCATACAATATGGATTGAGGAGATTGTACAACTGTTCAGGCACAAAAATTGAGGCAACCATCTCAACAGAGTTTTGGCATGATTTTCTAGGTTCCTAGTTGAGGAAGAATCAGTACAGAGATTTGCAACAACAATGCAAAAATTTCAAGGAGGTTTTGTTGTCAAGGAGATTGTATTGTTCAAGCCATACAACACAAATCTAAGCAGAGATTTTTTGGTTTTATTTTTGTGGTCTTTGGCATGTTTTTTGAGGTGATATTGTTGTTGTATTTGATGTTGAATTTATTGTTGCTATAAACTCAAATTTTTCCTAAGAGCTCAATAAGAAGAATATCTCCTAGACCAGGTTTCCCCTTGTGAGTTTTTCCAGGGGCATTGCCCATAAATTCCTTGTGTCAAATGTGGTGATTTTGTCTACTGTTCATTGTTATTTTCGCTGCTATATTTTCAGATTGCTTAGTCACTTGTATTTATGCTTATAATTCTAGTAAAATGCATGTGATTCCATTTCTTTATTGGTGAATAACTATAGGAGATTGAAATCTAGTGTTTGAGATCAGTTTTTCAACAAAATTTATATCAAATTGTGGGAATGTGAAGATAATAATCTTGTGAAAAAATTTGACATCATATTTTACAAAGGAAGTACATATATGAAACAAATAAGGAATTTTGATAATGTGAAGGGAGAATTGTATTTGGAACCTATTACTATTTTAGAAAACAAATATGCATTTGAATCTAAGGTGAAGAACACAAAAAAGGTCCAAAAGACACCTAAATGGGTGATCAAGACTCTTTAAGATTTTTACGTGTAATTTGATATTTTTGTTGGTGTGGAAACCAAGAGACAAAAGCATATGGAGAGAAAATATAATGAACATACCCAAAACCCTTTGTGCTCTATTGCGGTACTTCTTGAACCACCAATTTTCACCAACTTCTTCCTATGATACCGCAATGTAATGTAAATAATTGCTTAATTAAGTTGTAAACAACATTCTTGCATATAATTTATGGACAATAATAATTTTGCAATGGAAATATATTACTCATATATAATTATTCTATAACACATGAGCACAATCAACCATCTTAGCACATAAAACATATTTCTACTTATACATTGAATAATAATAGTTGGTACGTGGGAAATTGCAAAAACATTCATATTCATTTACAATAGTATTCATATATAGTTCTTTCACATACATATAATTACATTCTCTTCATGATCATGGACCCTTTTGGCATACCCACAAGACCATTAACCTTAAACTAATATGGCTGGAAATTAATATATAGGGTAGAGGAAAAGTTAAGCCCTCTGCATTACAATATGTGGTTGTAACAACCTCCCAATTCCATAAATGAATCACTACTATGAAACTCAACATGCACTCCTCAGCCTTAATTTCCACTCCCATACTTAAAGCTTCCATAGTGAGTAGATAATCATCAACATGACACTCACCAAAAGAATTAGTATCCGGAATATAAAAAATACAAATCAATATTTTAATTGTCACTAGTTGCACTTAAAGAAATAGCTCCATGGAAGTATTTTTACACCCATCCATAGGCTCTAGCTTGAGTAGGTGCCACCCCCATTCTAGGTAATGAAACAACAAGGGGGAATTTACTGGCTAAGGTTAAGGTTTCCTCACTTAGCCCAACTAATTATTTAGGTTGCGGATTTTACCTCTCAACTTATGTTTATAACATCATTTACAACACTTTTAGGCACTTTTGGGAGACTGTGAAGTTTGGCCTTTGTCGGACGTTATGATGGATCGGGACCAAATGTGCAGTGGGAGGGGCCAAAAACTCTTATTTTCTAGCCTTAATTCCCAAAGACTCTAACCCTTCCTCTTTCTACATATTTCTCCCTATTTCCCTTTGCAACTCTACATACAAAATCCATACAAAAATAATTTCCAATCGCCCTAAGGTATATCTTCCAAGAATCATTTATGAAAATCAAGGAGGTTTTATTCAAAAACGACAGATCATGGATAATATTTTTCTTGTACAAGAATCCATTCATTCCAGTGTGACCACAAAATAAAGTGGAATGGTGATCAAATTAGATATGGCGAATGCCTTTGACATGGTACATCATCCATTTATTTTTGTTGTTTTACGAAAATTTGGTTTCTCTAATATTTTTGTTCATTGGATAAAAGCGTGCATTGGAGGACCTTGGATATCCCCTCTACTCAATGGAAGTTCGGTTGGATTTTTCAAGAGCAACAAAGGTTTGAGGTAGGGATATCCGCTCTCCCCGCTCCTCTATGTCATCATGACAGACTCTTTGAGCAAAAAATTAGAAGCGGGGAGAAGAAGGGACATTTTACCAAGAATTGTTATAGTCTGAGAGTTGAAAGAAATAAACCACCCCCAATTTGTTGATGACACCTTGCTGCTAGGAGGGGCTTCTCATATCATTGATTTCTACTTTCAAGGCACTCTAAATCAATTCCTATTACTCTCTAGAGGAGAAGTGAATACAGGAAAAAACAATATCTATGGGTGGAATGTTACCCCCAGAATCCTCAGACCAATAGTTGATATTCTTCAATCCAAAGGTACCTCAAAGTGGAACTCCTTCACATATTTAGGCATTCTTATTTGTAAAGGAAAACCAAAATCCTTTGAGTGGAAAAAAATAATAGAGAAAATTCAGAAAAGAATGGATCTCTAGGGCTCACGTTGGCTTAATCCAACTGGAAGAATTGTTCTTCTAAAGGATGTCCTCACAACTCTCCCCATCTATCAAAGTTCATCTCTCCTAGCTCCTACAGGGGTCCTTCTCCAAATCTCAATGCTTTTAAGTAAATTCCTTTGGAAGGGGGGAAAGACAAACTCCAAGAAATTTAATCTGATAAAGTGGGGAATTGTGCTCACCCCACTGGAACAAGGAGGTTTAGCCTTGAAGGATCCTGCCGTGATGAATAAATCTCTGGGTGAAAAAATCCTTTGGAGGTTGGTATATGGTAAAAGAGCCTAGTGGAAATTTGTCATTGTTAAAAAATATTTATGATCTAGCAGATTGAGATGCTTGGATGGAGTTCTTAGAAACATTACTTCCTCCTTGATCTGGAATTTATGTAAAGTATCTCTTCCGATAGTCAAATAAAACCTATCATGGATCCAATAAATGGATCGAAAATAAATCTTTGGTTTGATTGGATTATGGGAAAGGACCTACTAAATACTTACCCAAAGCTGACACCGTTAAGGCAATGGATGGATTGAATTCCAATTGTTACATTATCATACATATAGAATAGGGTCCCTAAAGGGGCTTAGATAGGCTGGCATCTAGACAATATCCCTCCAGATCTCACTGTGCAATGGAATTCTCTTAATTCAATGTCTCAAAGGAAAAGGCCCGCTCAAAAAATCAGCCAAGGACACAAGAGGATGGGGACCAAAAGGAGGAGAATACACCATAAAAGAAGGATACCAAATCCAATTAGACTCAGGTCCTCTTCTACCTAAAGCCATGATTTGGAAGGAAATTTGGTCAAGTGATGCTCTTCCAAAGATAAAGGCCTTCTCATGGATCATGGTTCACGACTACCTTCTAACAGAAGTCAATATAAATAAATGAGGTTTCAACGGTCCATCCCATTGTCATCTTTGCAAGAAATCAGAGGAAACCTCGGCTCATTTGTTTTGGGAATGTGAATTTTCAAAAAAGGTATGGGTATTTTCCACTAATAATATTTTTCTCTAACTAGTTAAACCTTCTTCTTGCAAAGAAGCGCTCCTTGATTAACACAAAAAATATCCCGGAATATTTGACAAGAAGCCCCTTCTCAAGTGCGTCTAGAAATCCCTTCCCTTCTTCATCAATTAGAAAATATGGCTTGCCAAGAACTCCATCATCTTCTGAAATGAAGCCCATCCAACGAATAGGGTGGCTAGTTAGGACTGGGGGTTGATGATAGAGACTTTAATATATAAAGGAAATTTGAAACATGTAGAGTCTGACCTTGAAATAGGTAGAGTCTGACCTTGAAATGGGAGAGAGAAATTGGCTAGCCCCTCTTCTTATCCCATCCAGGCCATCAAAGGAAAGAAGGAAATCAAGACCTCTCTCTCAGAATTGGGTTCTCAGGCTGTCGGATTTGGAATTGAAAGAATGGATTCAAAGCAGGAAACACTACGTTCTCTTCTTTGACAGGGCTTCTAAAGGAAATCCATGGGTGACAAGAGTGGGATGTGTTCTCTTTGGCCTCGATGGAACAACAAAACTTAGCTACTCATGGGGTCTAGGTTCGAATACTAATAACCATCCAACAACTCTTGCACTTTGGAAAGGCTTGAATTTTGTTTGGACTTCAAGGGCTGGAAAGTTGAGTGTGATAGGAGACTCATTTTGGTTCAAGTTCTCGTTAAAAAAATCCACACCTAAATATCTTGTTATCGGGCGGTTAGTAAAACAAATTCAAAAGTTGGTGCTCAAGTTTGGAGAGGTAATTTTTTTTCATGTTTTGAGGCATCATAATAAGCAATCGGATGGCCTAGCCAATCTCACTTGTTCCTTGAACTCAAGCGAATTAAAAGTGGGGGGGGGGGGTATCCAACTGGCCCCCATCTCATAACATTAGTAGTTAATAACCAAGCTCGAAGTGACAACTAGGAGGCAGTACGAACTGTTAGGTGATCGTCATTCAATACTCTCCTCTACATGGTATATTTCATATTCTCGTGTGCTCGATATTGTTATAGCCCTAAAATTCCCTACCTATGCATACATGGCATTGTACTTTCTACTTGCACAATTTTCCAAACTGTTGTTGAGGATCTCTCTTTAAAAAACATTTTTTTGGAGCATGTACACGCCCTACTGCACTATTGCCCGCATACATACGCTAGCTGCATACCAGACAATCCGTGTACATATGCTAGTTGCATACTAAACAAGCCGCGTTTACCTCCAAAAGTTGCAAGGAATTTGATGGAGTTTACGGGCTATTGAGGGTTTCCCAACCAATTCACCCACTGTAGCCCATCCCCAAACCAAATAAATATCCTTTTGTCATATAAAAGGAGGTCTTGGGGTCCCATTTCCACATCAAGCATTAGAACAATGAAACTCTGCCCAAATCCATTTTCCCTCCTTGTCCAAGTATTTGCAACCCCTTCTGAGTTTTTTCCTCAGCATTCCCTCTCTATCCTTTTCTCCTATACAATCCATTCCCTTTCCCTGAAGTGATCAATTGATTGTGAGAGAAAGCATTGGGATAGTGCACTTGGAGCAACATTAAGAGGAGCTTAGATCAGGTTCGCAGGAATGTCGACCTAAAAAGGTTGTAATTTTCTATCTTTGGATTTGAATAAAATAATCTTTTTCCTGTCCCAAATGATATATTTATGTCTTTCATTTGATTTATGCATAATGGTCTATATCTAACCCTAATCTTGATGAGTAGAGATAGAATATTTGTAGCATTGTTTGCCTAAGTGTTTTTGCAGGTCAACTTTGGGAGGAGACTTGCAGCTTGGGAGCTACAAAGTTGGAGGTGGTCTACATCGAGCGTTGGACCAAAGGTACTACTTCTAACCTACTTTCCTATCTCTTTATGTTCATCCATTTAGAGTGTTTAGGGTAGTTTAGGAATTATATTGTCTTTTAAGGGAGATCATAGCTCTTCCTATACTTTGACCCTAGTATAGTAATAGGGAGATTTTCCCTACTAGCAAGTACCTCTCCATCCGAGCGCGACTTATCTCCATTAACTCACTCTTCTCGTGTGTGAGATTATAATGGATCTTCGACCCAAATCTATGAATTTTCTCATTTTGCAGGAAAGCGTTGGTGAGGAAATTGGTGTGGCTTCAGGATGGCTCTTGCAGCATCCTTTGTTGCCACATTGCGGTGGTTATATAGGCTCGACAAAGGTGAATTTGGTAGGAAGTAGGTGGCAGTTTAGAAGAAATGGAATGAATTAACCCACCACATTGCGAAGCAGTGAGGCGTCATGAGCGACACTTGGATGAAATTGAAGAGGCTCATGGATTCTTTGCCACCAATTTGGATGCTTGGAAAAGGGATTTAGAGTGAAGAATTGATGAAGAAATAGTTGGACTCCATCAACAGTACGTGAGTTTGTCTGAGAAATTCGAGAGGCAAGTAACCAAAAATTTCCTTCTGGCTACTAAAGTTTGTTGTTTAAGAGGAAAAACCAAGGAACATGAGAGCACAATTCAAGGAATGCAGAAATAAATTTGACTTCATCAAAGGGAATGGGATCCAATACTTTGCAGGTTTTTAGGGAAACCACCTTCTTCAATGGGAGATAAGGAATCAAAACCACATGTCTTGAACGAGGAAAGAACAATGGAGTAGAGCCGCCAGCATCAAGACCCTCATGAAAGCAAATCTCGGAGGTTTGAAGCTCCAACTATGATCTCTGGAAGACCGGGTTCAAAAAATTATCATGTTTTCTTTTGAAAATGTTTTACAAAGTTAAGTTTTGAAGACAAAGTTTTGTTAGAATTTACACTTGTAATACTGGAAGTAGACATAACACTTCTCACAACAGTGTTTGGATAATTTAGGAACTTGATGTATTTTCATTACTTGGGCAACTCTGTTGGTCCCTTTTAGCTTTTGATTATACTCATGGTTGAACGCCTAGGGCACAACCTTTCTTTAATAGAAAAATAATCTTATCTAGTTTTGGTTAAAAAATAAATAAACATCATTTACTATCAAGGAAGTTACCCTTCAACCCATTAATTATAAAACAATCCCACTTTCCAATCTATCTTCCCCCTTTGCACAACACTAGGAATGGGATCCCCTTCAATGCTAAAAATTCCCTCAGGATATCTCATTTCCCTCTAGTGCTACAATGAAAGTTGGCTAGGAAAATTTCCAATGTTGGAAGCCAGAAAATATCAATTGTGGCAATTACAAACACTCACAACCATGGTTTTCCTCAAACATGCATAATAACTAGACTTATGGCAATGGCATACCTTTGGGAACAATGTAATCTTAACACTAATAGACAACATACCTACATCATCTTAGCATATGTGAATGGTCCCACAACATACCAACACGGTAGCATTTTCCTCCATGGTTTAGCTTACTAATGCGTCGACCTACCAACTCCCACCCAATGCCTCTCTCAGTGTATGTGTGTGGTCTCTTAGCATACCAAAATGATAAGCTCCTCTATGGTTCCCCCCCCCAAAGGAAAGATCAAAATAATTATTTTTCCCAAATTGGGAATGAATTCCTTCCCAAGGGTTGCATGAATATATGACTTGCATGAAGACCATGTGCCCCTTTCATAAAGCTTGGGAAATAAACATAAGAAAATTAATATAAAGGGATATGAAGGCTTGGGATCTAGACACTTGGAAACCTCAATAAAATATGATTTTATCAATCACCCCCTATTTCCCCTCTCATTGTTTCACTACCCCCATGGTGCTCCTAGGGAGACAACCCCAAGTGCACATTTTCTATTATTATTATTATTTTATATAAATTCCAAAGTAATCAAATGTAAACCACGTACCCACTTACCACATACTTACTCTTTATGTTCATGCTCTAGGGGGTATTACAAAGAAGGTCAAACCATAACTTAGGAGAATAATATGCTCCTGTAGTGAACTTTGTGTTGATGATGACAATAAAATCACAATTGAGTCTCAAAGTTTTGAATAAATAACTAAGAAAAATAAGTGGTGTAAACCTATGCAAGTTGAAATGGATTCAATGAAGAAGAAACTAAATGGATCTACAACAAAATATAAATTTGATGGTACAATGGATGAGCATAAAGTGATTTTGGTAACCAAAGGTTGTGAACATAAAGAAGGCATCGATTATGAGAAGACCTTCATTCTCGCTATGAAGATGAATATACTATAAACAATGGTAGAATTTGTTGTACAGTTTAGAATGGGAAATACATCAAATGGATGTGAAAAATGAATTTATGAATGTATGGATTGATGAGGAAATCTACATGGAGTGACCAGTTGTACTCATGCAACTTGGAAAAGACAATTTAGTATTTAAGTTGTCATGAGAATCTCTTTATGGTTTGAAGAAAGCACAAGCACATTGGAAACAAGGACTAATGAATACTTCAAAGATGGTGAGTCCCAAAAAAACAATTCATATTTGAACCTACATGTGGAGATCACTCATAGTAGATATTTCAAAAGAACTAATGAATGCTTCAAAGATGTTGGGTCCCACAAAAGCAATTCATATTTGAACCTACATGTTAAGACTACTCATAGTAGAGATTTATTAATCATTGTTTTATTTATTGATTAAGTTATTGTAATATGTAGCATCAAAGTTGAAGTATTAAAGCAAGACCTACTTCATACATTTGAAATGACATACTTTGGAGTGTTCTACATTGTTACTTTGGAATGGATATTTGAAAAAAATTCAGAGGAATTTCCTACCTCAATCTAAATATTCTAATGATTTGATCAAAAGGTTTATTATGATAATTATACAAGTACATGACACCCCAGTGGATCTTGACATGAAGTTCATGAAATATTGAGTACGAAAACTAGTAACACAACTTTGTATAGATGACTGGTAGAGAACCTAATCTATATAACCATTATTTGAATTAACAACAAGTATGCCTTTGATGTGGTTTGAAGACACACGGATGATTCTATTGAAAGTCATTAGAAGACATTGAAAAGAATGTAAAGAATGTTAAAGTATATAGATTTAGTTGGAGAAAATAATATTCCCTTAAAAATACCAATCTAACATTAGTAGGTTTCACAAATTCTGACTGTATTAGAAGTGAAGACAATTGAAATATACATATGGATTTATTTTTCATGTTGATTTAATAGTTATTAGTTGGAGCAACAAGAAGAAGAGCATAATCCCTTTGTCTTCAATACCATGTAAATACAAGGTTACAATAAATGCAACATGTGAAAGGTTTTGGATGAGATTATGATTAGTAAACATTGATTTAGTTCACGATTTACGGTCCGATATTTTGAATCATTACTAACACGTTCCTTTCCACCTTTAATTCATATACTTTTCTACTTTATTAATATCTATGATTAATTTCTTTCACTCTTTATTTTTAATTAATACCTTAGTATTATAGCTTGATACTTTCATTCATTTTTACCTTTTAACCAAATACCTATTCTACACAAATTTTCATTCATTTCCTCTCCACTTCTAATTAATACATTATCACTAAAAAAAATTAATACTTTATTAATTTCTTATCTATTATTAATTCCTTATTATTACCTATAATTAATTTATTTCATTCTCCACCTTAAATTATTACTTTATTATGATAATTTAATATTTTTTTCATTTTTAATCTTTACGATTATTTATCCAATTCTACCCATTACCTTCTTTTTTGCTAACGGTAAATCAACATCACCCTCCTATAATTACAACCTCGGCACTTTTTTCCAACTCAATAATATTTTCATGTATGTGATGATGGGTGGAGTGTCCACTCGAAATATTGGACGTTTCAAAACTTCACACACAGTTTGCATCCAGAAAATTCCCTAGCAAACCTACAATTGTCTTGATTGATAATTTATGATCTATTTGGTTGGTAAAGAATGCAATTTTTCATTAGTGAAGTAAACATGTTGAAGTGCACATACATTATCTAAAAGGATTGCAAGAGGATGGTTGAATTAAATTGAAGTATTATAAATAAATTATCAGTTTTTGACGTGTTTGTTAAGCTTCTATGAATAATAAGCTTGGAAAGTTTGTAAACATGCTTTGGACGAGGAAGAACATATTTATTGCATTAAGGGGGGTGTTAGAAAATATGAGTATATTGAAAGAATTTTAGCGCAAGGTGAACAATACAAAGTCTAGGTGTGCCTTGAATGTAATTTGGTGCAAGTGCATGGTAGTGAAGTGTGAGAGTGTCCAACAAGCATGGGTTAAGCATAAGCACAAACTTTAGGAAAGTGCAACAACATAAATATAGTTGATCACAAACATATCGAAGCATGGAAATTGATGTGGAAAATCCACGTTGATTGGGCATGCATTATTGACATGGAGCCAAACATTGGATAGTGAGGACTTGGTCAAATTCGATTCTCAATTCAATCAGAGTAAACACAAACCTAAAATAAATAAATTGGATTTTATGTAGCCAACCTAGAAGATATGGTACAACATTCTCATTAAAGGGTATTCTATTGGACATTTCCATAATTTTCCAAAAGATCAATCTCCATAACCATTCTGTAATGTTGGTTGTCCAATATTTTTTGTTGTAAGTCATATGCCAATATCAATATTTTCTCTCGAGTTTCGATGTTCTCCTTCATCATCCATATTCTTTACAACCCATTATGTATCCAATGTGTCCTTAAAAAATGTATTTACTACCCCTTATGTTATTTAGGTATGTAGATGAAAATACGTAGGGTCCATCCATGTTCTCATCTACCCATGACCCTCTTTCCTTTGGGCCTTTCTTCTGTAGTTCCTTGGCCTTGACCTTAAAAAGAGAGAAGTGACAAATTTTGTAATTTGTGGTTTGAGTTTCAACCTGTTCAAAGTACTAGTAGCATGTGTTACAATTACACTTGGGGGTGGGGGGNCATGGATTTCAAGTCTTTGTAGATATAAAGGAATTCCCCCTAGTGGAACACATTAGAGCCTTCCTACTTATAAAGACCTAATGATTCTATGGTCAACCTTACTCCTAGAATGCCTTCAACCTTTGTTCTTAGAATTCAACATTGTTGTTGTAGAAGAAAGGTGTTTTGTGTTTCTTCAAGGTCACACTTGGTATCCTAGATAACTTGGTGTTTATTGGCTTCAAAAGAAGTAATTCTTTACTTTTTTTACTTCTTCTAAAGATGTACAACATGATGCTTCTAAGCTTTGAATATATCTCCTTCCACATTTTCCTTCCATGGAAAGAACATAATGCCTTATGACCTAGCATTATGGGATGGTAATGCTTGAAATTGGATCTTTGTGCCACAATGAGTCAAATATTATAGATTATATGCTTAGTGTACAACCTCTTTGATGAACTCCCCTTACCCACTTCCAACCCTTGACAAGATGTTTCAAGCAATTTTTCTCACAAGACTGAGTCAATCCCCCCACCAACTAGGCCCATTCCTTGGTATGATTACCCTTTCCTTTTATATTCTGATCATTATTTCTCAATGGGGTATGCAACAAAATCACTAGATTGCTTGATTTATTAGCACATGGTAATGTGAGGTGTCCTTCCTTTTGTCCATCTTGCTTTCCATAATGTCATCACTAATTGATGTACCTCTATATCACAACCTTTGTTGTTGACATGGGAGTAATATCTCACAATCCTCCCTTCCTTATTTATGCTATTAAGGTATTTAACAACTAGGATTCAAACTGTTCAAAGTTGGTCATCCTCGGTGAAGTCCCCCCACACTATTGACATGGGTTTTGCCCCATCATCCTCAACACCAAACTATGAAATGTCTAGTCCTAATTTGAGATAAAAACATCAATGTTTGGATAAGCAAAAATGAAAAAAACCATATTCCTCTTGCATAAAAATTGATAAAAAAATATAAAATTGAGTGATCTTTTCAAATTAGTATAGATATCTAGAAATCCGATCTATTAAAATATATCAACACCATCTTATCATATGAGTAATGAACTGGCCCACCATGAACTAGCCCACTATATTATATGTAAGTCAAAAGTGTCATGTGCACTCTTCTATGAAAAATTGATAAAGGTAGATACCAATCCTTGATCAAAGTTAATTGTCACTAAAAGATGGATGGAGATGTCCCTTGGTATTGATTTAATGAGTGATTCTCTTATTGTCTTTTATAAAAGATAATGATTGTATTAAAGTAGAGGGGCCTTTGTTTTGAAATTGTGAAGGATGACATGTGACTCTAACACTTATAATTATTATATCTGCCACGACATGGTATATGGAAATTGATATGCAATTGATTACATATTAATCTAGTTGTTGACCGAAAATTTGTCAGGTTTTGCAAAGGAAAAACATTACAAATTAATTCTTTTGATTTTTTAAAATTATTTGAAATCATTTTGCAATGATCCAATTGGCTATTGAAATGACCATGTTATTGTCGAGCAGACGACAGTTCATAAATACAAATATATGGGGTTATAAATGCAAATATTAATAGATCTAGGGGTTGGGTGGTGTGTTGGTCAATTATTTTCAATGTGTTTAATTCTGACTTGATATGGATCCAGTCAACAATTAGTCATTGGAGGCAGGGCAGACCTATGAACAAACTAGTTTGAATGTAAAATGCACCTCCAATTACAATTATTTATGTAACATAAATCTTCCATTCACGGAAATACATTACTCACAAACAATTACTCTATGATCCATGAGCACATTCAACCATCTTAGCACATAAAACGTATTTTTACTTATACATTGAATAATGATAGTTGGTACATGGGAAATTACAAAAACATTTATATGCATTTACAACAATATTCATATATAGTTCTTTTACATACATATAATTACAATCTCTTCATGATCATGGACCCTTCTAGCATACCCACAAGGCCATTAACCTTAAAATGACATGGATGGAAATTAATATATAGGATAGAGGAAAAGTTAAGCCCTCTGCATTATAATACATGGTTGTATCAGCCTCCCAATTCCACAAATGAATCACTGCCAGGAAACTCAACATGCACTCTTGAGACCTAATTTCCACTCCCATACTTGGAGCTTCCATAGTGAGCACGTAATCATCAACACGACACTCACCAAAAGCATTAGTATCCAGAATATAAAAAATACAAATCAATAGTTTAATTGTCATTAGTTGCACTTAAATAAATAGCTCCATGGAAGCATTTTTCCACCCATCCATAGGCACTAGCTTGAGTAGGTGCCACCCTTATTCTAGGTAATGAAACAACAAGGGAGAAGTTATTGGCTAAGGCTAAGGTTTCCTCACTTAGTCTAATTAATTATTTAATCAGTGGATTTTGCCTCTCAACTTATGTTTATAACATCATTTACAACCAGGGAAGTCATCCTTCAACCAATTAATTCTATAACAATCCCACTTTTGAGCTTCTCTTTCCTCCTTGCACAACACCAGAAATGGGATCCCCTTAACTGCTAAAATGTCCCCCAGGTTATCCCACTTCCCTCTAGTGCTACAATGAAAGATGTCTAGGAAAATTTCTAATGTTTGAAGCCAGGAAATATGAGTTATAAAAATTACAAACACTCACAACCATGGTTTTCCTCATACATGCATAATAAATAGACTTATGGAAATGTCATACCTTTGGGTATAATGTAATCTCAACACTAACATATAACATACCAATGTCATCTTAGGATACATGAATGGTCTCACAAGGTACCAACATGGTAGCATTCTCCTCCATGGTTTAGCTTACTAATTTTTTGTCCTACCAACTCCCACCCTTCGCCTCTCTCGGTGTATGTGTGTGGTTTTTCAACATACCCAAATGACAACCTCCTCTATAGTCCCCCACCCCCCCATCAAGGAAAGATCGAAATAATTATTTTTCCCAAATGGGGAATGAATTCTTTCCCAAGGCTTGCATGAATATATGACTTGCACGCAAACCATGTGCCCCTTTCATAAATCTTGGGAAATAAACATAAGAAAATTAATATAAAGGGATATGAAGGCTTGGGAGCTAGGCACTTGGCAACCTCAATAAAATATTATTTTGTCAATCACCCCTTATTTCCCCTCTCATTGTTTCACTACCCCCATGGTGCTCCTAAGGAGATAACCACATTTTTGTATTATTATTATTATTATTTTATATAAATTCCAAAATAGTCAAATGTAAACCACTTACCCACTTACCACATACATTTTATGTTCATGCTCTAGGGGGTATTACAAAGAAGGACAACCCATAACTTAGGAGAACAATATGCTTGGAGAAGTCACCTATAGTGAAATTTGAGTTGATGATGACAATATAAACACAATTGAACCTCAAAGTTTTTAATAAATAGATAAGAAAAATAAGTGTTGTAAACCTATGCAAGTTGAAATGGATTCAATCACGAAGAAACTAAATGGATCTACAACAAAATACAAATTTGATGGTACAATGGACGTGCATAAAGTGTGTTTGGTAACCAAAGGTTGTGAACATAAAGAAGACATCGATTATGAGGAGACCTCCATTCTAACTATGAAGATGAATATAATCTAAACAATGATAGAATGTGTTGTGTAATTTAGAATGGGAAATACTTCAAATGGATGTGAAAAATGAATTTATGAATGTATGGATTGATGAGAAAATCTACATGGAGTAACCACTTGTACTCGTGCAACTTGGAAAAGACAATTTAATGTTTAAGTTATCATGAGAATCTCTTTATGGTTTGAAGAAAGCACAAGGACATTAGAAACAAGGATTAATGAATACTTCAAAGATGGTGGGTCCCAAAAAAGTAATTCATATTTGCACCTACATGTGAAGACCACTCATAGTAGAGATTTACTAACAACCATTTTATTTAGTGATTAAATTATTGTAATATGTAGCATCAAAATTGAAGTATTAAAACAATACCTACTACACACAATTGAAATGAGAGACTTTGGAGTGTTCTACATTATTACTTTGGATTGGATATTTGGAAAAAATTGAGAGGAATTTCTTACTTCAATCTAAATATTCTAATGATTCGATCAAAAGGTTTAGTATGATGTAGTTTGAAGACACAAGGATGGTTCTATTGAAAGTCATTGGAAGACATTGAAAAGAATATTAAGGTATATGAAAGGTAGATTTAGTTGGAGAAAAAATGTTCTCTTATAAATAACAATCTAACATTAGTAGATTTCACATATTCTAAGTGTATTAGAAGTGAAGACAATTGAAATATACATATGGGTTTATTTTTCATGTTGGTTGAATAAATATTAGTTGGAGCAACAAGAAGAAGATCACAATTCCTCTGTCTTCGGTACAATGTAAATGCAAGGGTACAATAAATGCAACATAATACAAGGGTTTGGATGAGATTATTATTAGCAAACATTGATGTAGTGCATGATAAACCAACAACTGTCTTGATTGATAATTCATGGTCTATTTGGTTGCTAAAGAATGCAATTTTTCTTTAGTGAAGCAAACATATTGAAGTGTGCATACATTATCTAAGAGGATTGCAAGAGGATGGTCAAATTCGATTGAAGTATTATAAATAAATTATCGGTTTGTGATGTGTTTCTTAAGCCTGTATGAATACATGAGCTTGAAAAGTTTGTAAAAATGATTTGGATGAGGGAGAACATATTTATTGTGTTAAGGGGGGTGTTAGAAAATATTATGGAAAATATGAGTATATTGAAAGCATTTTAGCACAAGGTGAACAATACAAAGTTTTGGTGCAAGCGCAAGGTAGTGAAGTGTGAGAGTATCCAACAAGCACGAGTTAAGCATAAGCACAAAGTTTAGGAAAGTGCAACAACACAAAGATAGTTGATCACAAACCTACTGAAGCATGGAATTTGATGTAGAAAATCCAGGATGATTGGGCTTGCATTGTTGACATGGAGCCAAACATTTGATAGTGAGGACTTGGTCAAATTTGATTGTCAGTTCAATCAGAGTAAACATAAACTTCAAAGAAGTAAATTGGGTTTTATGTAGCCAACCTAATCTCCATAACCATTCTCTAATGTTGGTTGTCCAAGTCAATTTTTTGTTGCAGGTTATATGCTAAGATTGATATTTTCTCTCAAGTTTCAATTCTCCTTCATCATCCACATCCTTGAGAACCCATTAGGTATGTAACGTTTCCTTAAAAATATATTGCCTACCCCTTATGTTATTTAGGTATGTAGATGAAAATGCATAGGGTCCATCCATGTTCTCGTCTACCCATGACCCTCTTTCCTTCAGGCCTTTCTTCTATAGTTCCTTGGCCTTAACCTTAATAAGAGAGAAATGACAAGTTTTGTAGTTTGTGGTGTGAGTTTCAATTTGTTCAAAATACTAGTAGCAAGTGTTACAATTACACTGGAGGGTTTGGGGGGGCGGGGCATGGATTTCAAGTCTTTGTAGATATAAAGGAATCCCCCCCAGTGGAATACATTAGAGCTTTCCTACTTATAAATACCTGATGAGTCTATGGTCAACCTTGCTCCTAGAATTTCTTCAACCTTTGCTCTTAGATTATACACTCAATGTACAACCTCTTGGATGAACTCCTCTTACCCACTTCCATCCCTTGAAAAATTGTCTCAAGAAAATTTGTCTCATAAGAATGAGTTGATTCCCCCACCAACTAGGCTCATTCCTTGGTATGATTACCCACGATCTTTGTTGTTGACATGAGAGCAATCTCCCACAATCTTCCGTTCCTTATTTATTCTAATAAGGTCTTTAATAACTATGATTCAAACCATTCAAAGTTGGTCATCCTCCGTGAAGTCCCCCACACTATTGACATGGGTTCTAGCCCATCATCCTCAACACCAAACTATGAAATGTCTAGTCCTAACTTGAGATAAAAGCCTCCATGTTTGTATAAGTTTGGATAAGCAAAGAGGGAAAAAATCATATTCCTCTTGCATAAAAAATTATAAAATAAAGTAATCTTTTCAAATTAGTATCAAGATCCAGAAATCCAATTTATTAAAATATATCAACACCATCTTATCATATGTGTAATGCACTAGCCCGCCATGAACTAGAGTCAAAAGTGTCATGTGCACTCTTCTGCGAAATTTTGATAAAGGTAGATACCGATCCTGGATGAAGGTTAATTGTCAGTAAAAGATGGATGGACAAGTCCCTTGGTCTTGATTTAATGAGTGATTCTCTTATTATCTTTTATAAAAGATAATGATTGTATTAAAGCAGAGGGGCCCTTTGTTTTGAAATTGTTAAGGATAACATGCGACTCTAACGCTTCCAATTATTAAAGATGAGAATACATGTTCGTTCATTATTTGTATGACTTTGTTTTTTGGTTTTAGAAATACGTGTGGTGTAGTACATTGTGGTTGCTTCTTATTTTCGTGTGCTTCTTGTAATAAATAATTCTATTTCAAACGTTGTTGAGTGTTTTCTTATTATTGTTATTTTTTTTTATATTAAGTTTTTAGAAAAAAAAATTAAATTCTTATATATGTGAGATTATTTTGATAAAGGTTTAGTTCAAATTTAGATGGTTGTCATTATAAATTTTAAATTAAGTATCGATAATTTGCAAATTAATATCTAAAACAAAATTTATAATTTAATAAAAGATGAGATGTTTTAAGATAATTTTGAGTTTGGATGGAAAGAGTGTGAGCCTTATCTCTTCACCATTCAAACTATTATCCCTTAGCATGCCAAAAAAAATTCACCAATCATATATTATATGAAACAAGTGCATATTATATGAAACAAGTGCAGTAGGCTGTGGATATACTGCCTTCGAAGATAATAAAAGAAATTTTACTCAAATCTATTTAAACTTACCAAGTTTTCTTTGCTTTTGAGGTTTCTCATTCCTCTCATAGGGTGTGAGAGTGTTTTAGCCCATTTTTATAATTAAAATATGTCATTTCAAAAAAACCTAAATTTATTTTGAAGCTTAGTGTTTCTATCATATGTCTCCATAAGTAACTGGTTTTTTGAATAACATTTTTAGTGTATAGTGGAGGTTTTGCGAAGCCTGCCACCAAATCCATTGGGTTTCTAACCCCATAGCTATCAATTAACTTACCAAAAGAATTAAAAATGGTTTCATAACTACACATTTGGAAAAATAAGAAAAGAAAAAAAAAGAGTCTTATTTCATAGGTCAATGGTAACTTACCAAAATAATTAAAAATGGTTTCATAACTACACATTTGGAAAAATAAGAAAAGAAAATAAAAAAAGAGTCTTATTTGTTATAAAATTATTTTATCAATAGAGTTTTACCTTATAAGAAAGTGACAGTCATATATAGTCATGTAAAAATTAATTTCAAACCTCGAATGAAGTGAAGGTTGCAATAACACTATATATTTATTGACCAATTAGAGGTCATAAAAATACCAATTTTGTTATATTGAAAAATATTTTTTTTTAATTGTTATGTTCAACATTAAAATTTATACGCATTTTTTAAATCAACATAAAACTTATATGAAAGTCAATGCTAACTCATTGCTATATACTACCTCCGTGCCTCCGGCAATATAATAAGGTGTCATAGTTGGTGAAGGGTTTTAACCCAAATTAAATACTTAAAGTATCTTAACTTAACCACAATATGTTTGGACTATCTATTGTAATTGGTCCTTCAATAAAATAAAATATTTACTTCATGACAATATTCACATGATTAATAGGCATAAATTGTTGTAAACATTATTTGGAAAGTTGTTTAGAAAAAAATGTTTAATCAACATTTTACAAATTATGATGATAATGATGGTTAACATCCACAAAGACTAAAATTGGTCTATTGGACCTTAAGAAAGGTAAGAGATTACTTAGGTTTCTTTGTAATGTTATTTCGATGCTCAAAAAGCATTAGGAGAAGCATTCCAAGATCACTATAGTTTTGATGACTTAGAAGGTTAGGAAGGTCGGTATTATGGCATATATTTTGAAATTAAGATCTAATTTGGGTATACACATGACACTCCAAGAGAAAATGTTTTTCATCTTCAATTTTCTTGGTGTCATAGAGGTGACATATTCTTTCATGTCATGATGTTTTGGAGATTTTCCAACACCCAATCTCACTATGTAGCTCATGAGAATTAGATCTAATTTTAGCAATATTGATTCTCTTTTTAACGCTAGTCAAAACAGAGCGACACTTTTGATCTTCAAGATTAGGGTTAACCACCTCTTTATAATATCTTAATTTTCTTTTATCCTCTAATTCTTTATCGCACCATAGATTCTCCTTAAATTTAGCTTGAACAATGTTTTTAATAGCATCGATATTCTGCAGAATAACTTCTTCTTTTATTCCCCAATGATTTAGCCAAGACTTGACATCATTATGTCATCCCTGCTTGAGCCATTGGTGATTTTTGCTAGAGTCTAAAACAATTTTGGAAAGCCTCTTGTTATCCATGTTGTTTATCTTATTCTTGTACATTAAGTACCTAATCATAGCTATGCTCTTAATGGGGGAAAGACTCGCTTCTATGAGGAGGATATGATAGGGTGTATTACATTTAATTTTGAGATTATAAGTTATAAAATTCTTTTGGATATGTTCTATTTTTCTCCAAGATTTTCAAGAGATACTGCATCCCCAAACTTCACATTCATATAAGATAACATGAGTGACAAGAGTCTCAAAGAGGAAGTTTTTCTTAACCCATAGCCAAAGGTCTGCTAATTTACAATTATTTTCAAGCCCATAATAAGCTTTCCACCCTCCATTTATCATTTTCTCAATGTTGTAGTTCTAATTGAGCTTGTGATGAATATCATTTCCAAGGTACTTTTATGAAGGCACATACTTGTACGAAGACACTTCCTCCAACGTATTGTTGACATATCCGAAAGTATCATAGGTGTTCTTGTTGGATTGAATTATCATAACCTTCGTTTTGTCAGTGCTCACAGTCATTTATGTACTAGAGCAGAAGTCCTTGAGGATGCTAAGCTACTTACTGAGGTCATAGGGATTCCTTTCCATAGGAACAATATCATCGGTATAGAGAAGAAGGATGATGGCTATACTAGCAAGAGTTGGTCCAACATAGCCTGTAGCTTCTAGATAAGCTTCCAACTTATCACTGTAAATGGCAAAAAGGGTAGGGGATAGGGAACAACCTTGCTTGACTCTTGTATTGAAGTTAATTTCTTATGACCAACCCTCAATGCTGCTAAACTTGGCAATAACGTTCTCGTACAACCTTACCGCAACAACTCTCAGCCCAGAGGGAACTTTTAGCTCTTCTAACCTATTCCAATGGTTGGTCCTAGGCATAGTGTCAAAATCTTTCCCAATGTCAACAAAAAAACAAAGGAGTTTGGTTTTATTGTCGTGACACTCCTTTGCAATGATCCTAAGCATGACAAGGCGGTCCACAGTTGATTGATAACCTGTGAAACCAACATGGCCTTTAGCTCTTTTTCTATGGCTTTCTAGCCATATGTTTATCTTCTTTTCCAAAATACTTCCATATAGCTTGGTTAAAATGGGGTTAATCATAATGGTGATGGTGATATAATTAGAGGGATTACTTTTATCCCCACTTTTAAAAATAGGTACAATGAGGCTTTGAGTCTAGAGTTTAGGAAGCCTTGCTTCACTCCTAAATTGAAGAGATTGTGTATGTGAGGGATCATAATAGGCCCTCCAATTTTTATATTTCAGCTTGATTGCCTTCGACATCTTTAACTTTCTTGTTTGCAAGTCACTTAACCCTAATATATCTAACAAGTTTGTTAATAAAATAATAATTTTTTATATAAAAAATTAATCAAAATTTACATAAATAATAAAATATTATAATTATATTTGATTTCCAAAAACCACTTAAAATATTTAAAAATAAAAATTATATAAAAGAGAGTCATCAAAACCAGAAACGAACACTATGATAGTTATATGTTACCTTTTCAGATTTTCATTTTTTCTCAATGAATTTTGATAGTTATATATTACCTTTTAAGGTTTTTTTTTTATCTCATTGACTTTGTTAAACATTATTTTATTGAGTCGGTGAACTTGATGTTAAGAATTTTTATTTATCAAGTCTTTCATGGTTTAAAGAATTCTTTAAAACTAATTACTTTTATTAAAAAATAAAATAATTTCAAAATAAGAGTTGTGTAATTTTAAGTAAATATTTTTTGTTGTTGAAATTTGATAATATACGAAGTAAGTGTTTTGGTATTTGAATAAGATCTAAAATTGTTTTTGATTAGTTAAGAGTTTATCTTTCTTGGATGTGACGAAACATGTTAACCATTTAAAATTCAAATGCATTTAGTAGGAGTGGAAGTCTGCCCCCTTACAAAATTATTTCAAGTAAATTAGTTTTCCTTGAATAATACACTTTCAAAGAATAGCTAGTAATGATTGTCCTCACAAGTATCTAGTAATTAAATTATGATACATTTTGCCATCTTAATATATATATATATATATATATATATATATATATATATATATATATATATATATATATATATATATATATATAAATTGAAGTTAAATTAATAAAAGAATACCTACAACCACAGATCTATCTACAACAAGGGCATGCGATCAGATCCGTGAGGAGGCCGAAACTCAGAGCCATTGGCTCAGATCTGCCAAGATCCAAGCAAAAATTCTCTGTGGATAAAATTGCCAGTGGTAATGGAAAGAAACACGTGAGGAGCGAGAGGGCGAGTGGAGCGTGGCACAGCGAGCAGGGGTCCCCCAACCATGGACGCTGGTGGGGGATCTGTCCCCATCTCTCCCCCTTTGCCATAGATTGATGCCTTCAGGAAAATGGTGGTCGAGGCTTCCAAAAGACCGTCGTCAGCAGCACAACAGAAGTTCGTCAAGAAACTGGAATGCATCCCAAGCGTAGAACTGCCATTAGAAGAAACTTGCAGGTCGGCAGTCAATCTGACAGACAGAGGACTTATCGAGCAATTTACCGGGCTATGGCCCTCTCCCAAATCCGTCGAAGCCTGGGTGCAGAGGAACTGGAGCCCGCTCATCTCAGAAGGGATAAAGAGTCACTTCGTAGGAAAAGGTTACTTTGTGTTCGTCTTTGAAAACCCTGAAGACAAAAACCTCATTTTCAGAAACGACCCATATTTCATGGGACCCCAGGGGCTATATCTGAACAAATGGACCCCAGATTTCGATCCAGCTCAGGATGTGCCATCTGCTGTTCCAGTGTGGGTTCGCCTACCACATCTTCCTTTGCACTGCTAGAACCAAAAATCACTGCATGCAATTGGCAACAAGCTCGGAAGGTACATTGATCAAGCACCAAGGAAAGATCAGTACTCATGCGCTCGGATCTGCGTGGAGGTGGATCTGGAAGTGGGATTACCAGAGGCAATCAAACTTACAGCGGCAGACTGGACGCATATCCAGGAGCTAGACTATGAACAATTACCTTTCAAATGTCAGCATTGTCATGGATATGGCCACTTCGCAAGGCACTGCCAAAAAAAGAATGCAAAGGAGAGTGAGAATGAAAAAACAAACCAGTGGATCACAGTTTAGAAAACAGGGACAGCAAGATCCAGAAACAAAGGAACAATGAAGAGTGACAACCATGGGCAACTGAAACAAGAGAAACCTGACGGGGACCCCAATCCCACGCTGCAACCAGCAACGCAAGCAGAAAAGCTCAGTAAGGAAACAGAAGAACCAGATATAATTATGGAAAGCAGGGTACACCCAAAATCCCCCCCAAAAAGAAAAGACACCGGGGAACAAGGGMAAACGGYAGGATCCYTGGAGGMARCMCCCTCACCCTCATATGCAGACATAGCCAGAAAGAAAATAATGGAACCAGTAAGCTCCTCCGAGGATGAGATCTTAGAAAGACCAGCCAAAAGAGCAGGAAGGAAGTCCCGTAAAGAAGCTAGGGAGGAAGAGGCAGAAAGACAAAAGACTCAAGGAAGCCAACCCACCATAGAAATGTCAATCAGCAGAAATACAAGGATAAGGTCTCAAAAAGGAGGAGGCTCATCCACCCCCACCAGTAAGTAATGAAAATCGTCTCTTGGAACTGTAGAGGTCTGGGGAACTCGACGAAAATTGAAGCAGTTAAGGATCTGATGAAAGTGGAACCAGCAGACATTCTCATGCTCCAAGAGACAAAAATCTAAGGGGAATCCCTTCTAGAGATCAGCAAAAACAAATGGCAGAATAATGTAGGGAAAGCAATCAGTGCAAGGGGATCCTCCGGAGGAATAGCAACACTATGGAAGGAAGATCAGTTCAGCGTCGTCAACTCCTTCAACACTCAGCATTGGAGCTATACTGAACTGAAGCATACAGTAAGTAAGTTAACCATTGCATTATTCAATATTTATGTACCAACTCTACACTCCGAAAAGAAAGACTATTGGAAAACTTTAATTGAGTATTTAGAACTAATTTCCCCGAACAATATAATCATTGCTGGAGATCTCAACCTAGTAATGAATGGAAAAGAAAAGAGGGGAGGAAGGATCAGCAAGGACCAACAGATTCACGTAGTAGAAGATATGATACAGCAGTGGGACCTAATGGATTTTAAACCACGCAAAGGGATCTACACCTGGACCAATAATAGGACAGGGGAGGAACACATTTCTGCCAGACTGAACAGATTCTTGGTTCAAAGCACTTTGTTGTTGAAAAGGAAGCTAATCTCCAAAGCCATCCTTCCCAAGCTTACCTCGGACCACAAACCCCTTCTGCTTTTGCTAGAGGAGGAAGAAATTTTAGGCCCAATCCCATTCAGATTCAACCCTTTGTGGAAAGAAAAGAGTGGCTTCTATGAGACAGTCTGAATGGCCTGGGCCACCACAGTAATTGGGTTCCCCCCACTTTTTCTGGGAACAAAAACTCAAAATAACAAAAACAACCCTCAAGGAATGGAGTAAAAGACCGGAAAGTAATCCCAACACCCAAAGAAAGGAGCTAGTGCAGCAGTTGGGAAAGCTGCAAAACGAAATGGAAATAAAAGAAATTGTTAACTCAGATTTGGAAAAGGAGAAAGCAATCCAAAGTAAAACTTACCATTCCTTCAGAATCGAAGAAGAATATTGGAGATTAAAATCCCGCTGCCTATGGTTGGAATCCGGGGACAGAAACACATCTTACTTCCACCGCCAATTCAAAGCCCGGCTCTCTAGGAATCACATCTCTGAAATCACAACCAATGATGGAAAGATTTGCAAAGGAATAGATCAAATAAAGGCTGTTGTTGTCTCACACTTTCACCATCTTTACAACAAAGAGAATGATGATAACGAAGAAGGCAACAAGGAATTCCTCAAGAACATCTCGGCTCTGGTTACAAAAGAAGACAACGCAACACTTTTGAGCCAAACCAACGAAGAAGAAATCTGCAAAATCATCTGGTCCATGGCCCCTGACAAAGCTCCAGGGCCAGATGGGTTCACTATTCATTTTTATAGGATATGTTGGAATATAATCAAATCTGATCTCATGAGAATGATAAAAGGATTCCTACAGAAAGCAAAACTGGGAGGTGCCACTAACTCAACATTCCTCGCTCTAATCCCGAAAGAAACAAACCCCGCCTCCTTTGATAGATTCAGGCCAATCTCCCTTTGCAATGCTTCTTATAAGATAATTGAAAAACTTCTTGCAAACAGAATAAAACCACTGCTGGGCAAACTTATTTCATATTCGCAGGGAGGATTCGTCAAAGGGAGACATATCCTGGACAATGTGATCCTAGTTCAGGAAGCTATGCATTCCAACAAACTCAGAAAAGAGAAGGGCATGTTGATCAAGTTAGACATGGATAACGCCTTTGACAGAGTAAAGCTGACCTTTTTATATCAAGTGCTACTCTCATTTGGATTTGAGCAAGAGTTTGTAAACCTGATACAAGCCTGCACCCACAGCCCATGGATAGCATTTTTGGTAAACAGGAGGCCAACAGAATTCTTCAAATCTTCGAGGGGGTTGAGGCAAGGCTGCCCTCTCTCCCCTTTTCTGTACATTTTAATGGCGGATTCACTCAGTAGGAAGCTGGAGAAGGAAAGGTTAATAGAAGTTGTCCCAGGCCTGAGAATTACGAAGGACCTCAAGCCTATTAATCACGCTCTATTTGCAGATGATTCTCTTATGCTAGGAGGAGCCTCAAACAGAGTAGCTTCTGCATTTAAGAGCATACTTCAGAACTACTGCAATGTGTCAGGAGCCTTGATAAGCGAAAGGAAAAGTGTCGTCTATAGTTGGAATGCAACAGAACATGAAATCCAAAGGATTGCCAACACCTTGGGGTTCAAAGGGTATGCAAATTGGGAAAAGATACAGTACCTTGGGCTGCCATTAATTTTGGGCACCAATAAAGTCAACCTGTGGGAAGGAGTCCTAACAAAAATTAAAGGTAAAATTGATGCCTGGGGAGGACACTGGCTCACACACGGAGGAAAATTAACATTGATAAAGGCAGCTCTCTCTTCACTGCCGATCTACCAAGCAGCTTATCTCCTGGCACCCAAATCAATTTCTAGGCAAATCAATAAGTTCCTGAGAGATTTCCTGTGGCATGGTGGCAAAGGGAACCAACACAAGTTCCATTTGGTCAGATGGGAAACAACAAAGCTGCCCATAAGAGAAGGCGGGCTCCAGATTAGAGATCCAACACTTGTTAACATTGGCCTTGGATGCAAAATCCTATGGAAGTTTCACAATGAGCCTTCTCATCCTGTAAGTAAAACGCTCCTGCACAAATACATTCCCAGCGCTCAAATCATAAATTTACAAAATGCTTTCCACAGGAAAAGCACGCAGCTATGGCAACTATGCCTCAAGGGAATGCAAATCTTCACCTAGGATCTGTACCGAATTCCTGGAAACGGCAGACGGACTCGCCTATGGACAGATTGGGTAATGGGGAGGCCGCCCCTTTCCTCAAACGCCAGCCTGAACGAAATTCGCGTTTTTCTTGTTCAGAGAGGAATACAGAGGATCAGTGATATCTCAAAATGGAATGAGGATGGCTCCTGGTCAGACTGGCACTTCGGCAATGTTCCAAATCGTCTCCTTCAACAGCTGGAAACGCTCAAAGCAGAGCTCCGAGACGCTGCACCAGTGCACATGAATGACAAAGACAAATGGGGCTGGGGGGCCACAGGGAGTTATTCTACCGCCAAAGGCTATGCTATGCTTCAATGCCAGAAAGACAGACCACCCCCAGCTAAAATCTGGAAGGACATTTGGGACTCTACAGCGCTCCCCAAGGTTAATTTTTTCTTCTGGACTCTAATGCACAAAAAGGTCCTGACTAGTGAAAACTTAATGAAAAGAAATATCGCAGGCCCTCACAGATGTGCTCTATGCAAAGAAGCAATGGAAACATCTGACCATTTGTTTGTAGACTGTCAATTTGCAAACCAAGTCTGGTTCCTTACCCTCCATGGTCTCAATGCTGCTGTCCCCTTGAACATCTCTGTAATAGACCTTTTCAAAAACTGGAAGGACCGTTATCCCTCGCTCTCAATGAAAACACTATGGGCCAGAATCTGGATCTCCATCCCTAAGTATGTATGCTGGAAACTATGGCTTGCAGGAAACGAGCAAATCTTCAACAACATCGCATGGACCCCCAACATGGTAGCAATGAAAGCAAAAGGACTCCTCTTAGAAAATCTGAGATCTCAAGCCCACAAAACAGATATCTCACTGTAGCAGGAAGAAAAGAATTGGCTCGGTAACCCTATGCTCACTTCTAGGACCCAAAGTATTGAAAAACCCTATTCCGAAACAAAATGGAGGCTAAGAGACAATAATGACACTTTCCAAAGATGGTGGCAGAAGCAAGGAATAACTACAGCTTTCTTCGACGGCGCCTCCAAGGGCAACCCTGGCAAAGCGGGAGTTGGAGGAATCATTTACTCTAACGAAGGGATAACGCTAGAAACCTTCAGTTGGGGACTTGGACAGCGAACTAATAACCAAGCAGAAATCTTGAGTCTAATAAAAGTGTGTCAGATAGCCAAGGCAGGAGGCCATCGGAATCTACAAGTGTTCGGAGACTCCGAAATCCTGATCAAAATGATACATTCGGGAGGACAGTTCAATGATGTTGGATTAAATAAGAACCTGCAAAGACTAAGACGCACTCTCCAGGACTTCACCTCCTTCAACTGTTATCATATACTTAGGGACTTAAACAAAGAAGTAGATGCTTTAGCCAATAGAGGTTGCCTCCTGGCCCAAGGAGATCTATGCATAAATGAGGGAGATCCAACAAAAATCTGTATCCCATGAAAAGGACAGCAGTGTGTAAAATAGTAGATGGCTGTGCAAAGGAGGGCTGGAATATAGGCTGAAACACAGTGCTAGAATAGATGCTGAAACACAGGGCTGGAATAGATGCTGAAACACAGTGCTGGAACATATGCCGAAACAATGCTGTAATGCTGAAACACAGTGCTGGAATAGATGCCGAAACACAGTGTTGGAACAGATGCTGAAACACAGTGCTGGAACAGATGCTGAAACACAGTGCTGGAACAGATGCTGAAACACAGTGCTGGAACAGATGTTGAAACACAGTGCTGGAACAGATGCTGAAACACAGCGCCGGAACATATGTTGAAACAGTGTTGTAATGCTTAAACATAGTGTTGGAACATAAGCTGAAATAGTGCTGAAACACCGCTGTAACAAATGCTGAAATAGTGCTGAGACATATGCTAAAACAGTGTTGAGTCTTATGCTGAAACAGTTATTTTAGAAGACGTTCAATTCACTAGTCTATAGTTATAGAAGTAGAATGGTTCAGGAAGACAGACCCGAAGAAATTTGAGGCCATTTTGTAATCAGACCCGTGGTTAGTCCACCCCATTAATATAATCTATAACCGTTTCTGTTAAAAAAAATTAATAAAAGAAGACCTATTACACACTTTCAAAATGAGAGACCATTAATAAAGGAAGACCTATTACACACTCTCAAAATGTGAGACTTAACGGAAAAGATCATGAGGGATTTCCTCCCTCACTCTAAGTATTCTAATGCCTAGATAAAAAAGTTCAGTGTGCAATATTATATAACCCCATGGCATACAACCCCATTATGGAACTTAACAAGAAGCTCATGGGATATTAGTTAACACAATTCTAATCTATCTAACTCTTACTTACTTTAGATCAACTTTTATTTGGATGTGATTAAAGATACATAGAAGGTTCTATTAAGTCATTAGAAGATAATGAAAAGAATATTAATGTATATGAAATTTTTTATTTTTATTTTTTAATTTTATTTATTTATTTATTTGTGGTAATTTAGGTTTTGTATTAGATCCTGATAAAAAAAAATATGTTTGAGAGTTATCTGACTCCCTGGCATTAGCGCTTGATTGGGAAACCACTTCTGCTAGGTGTCCAAAGTCAAAAGAGGGGTAACGGTGCCCAGTTGGGAAACCATTGTTGCCAGGTGTCTAGTATTATGGCCACTTAGGGCTAGGTGTCCAATGCAAGAAGGCATACATTCTACTTTGCCACGCAGGGCCGAAAAAAGAAGAAAAAAGACTAAGAAACAGATAAAACATGGGGAAAATTTAGTGACCTAGACCAAGACGCGGTCCGGCGTAGACTTGTGCTACCTGTGCTTTCGCTTTTTCTCGATTTTCCATGGCCCTTCTCAGGTCTTGTAGAAATGCCATCACGTTATCCACCCTACGCCATCTATCATATTCCCTGGACTGCACTTCATTCATGGTTGTTTTTGTCCTTCAACTCCTATTTGATACTGTCAAGAGTGGTCGAGAGCTCTGTGTCCCTGAAAATCGAAGGAGAAGGCCGATGGGAAATAGGGGAGGAGGAAGAAGAGTTCAGGTGAGGGGAGGAGGGAGAAACTGTAGGGATGGGACGAAGGGGCAATGGGGGAGGTGGTGCATAGCCAATTGAATTACCCATCAGATCAAACCATTCCACTCTACAAGTGAAGGGGTTTAAAAGTGGGGAGAGGCCAGTTTCAGGGTCCACTTTCGGAATTGACGTAGAAGGGATGAATAAGTGGGTAAGGGGAGGGGGAGAGATTTCTCCCGAAGGTTGGGCGTCCATGGGAGCCAGAGGAGGGAGAGAAGTCGAAGTGCAGTGTGGGGAAAAGATTGGAGAAGGGTTCTGGGCTGTGCGCGATTGAACTGAAGGAGGAGGTTCCCTGCCCCGGGCTCGATACCAAGCCGCACTACGCCTTGATCTACCCCTGAGCCATGGCATGAAGGGAGGATCTATGCGCACCAGAAGACACCCAAATGGAGGGTAAGCACCAACAAACTCCAAAATTTTCCAGAGAGAAATGCACTAGGTCGAAGGATCATAGCTGTGGGTGAAATGAGCTTCCGGGAGGTTGCTTCGAAATAAGGGAGCATGAGAGAACTCTGAAAACTGGCTTGGAGGTGACCGGTAAGTCTTGTCGTGCAGCGCCATGAAGACTCACATGAGGGAGGTAAGGTGTTGAAGTATGTAGATTGTCGGATGCGAGTGTGGGAGGTCAAGTGATGACGGGGAATTTGCCAGCTAGCAAGTGCCCAGGTGATGGGACATGAGTCTGCTTCCCGTGGACAAGTGACTTGGCCGAGTGGATCTTTGTTGCGAGTGTGGACGTGACATGGGGTTGCCACCTATGGCCATGTGGCCTGGTCGGGTGGCTCGTTGTGGTGTTGCTTCCTTCATGATCAAATAGGCACTCCATCCAGGGGTCGGTCTTTAGTGTGGGCTAGGTTCCTGCAAGCGATGACGCCAGGGTTTTTGGGATTACTATCAGGGGAGCATGAGAGGACCTCATCCCCCATCTCGACCCCATATTAGCAATCCAGTTAGCCACTTGATTGGTTGTTCTTCTGACATGTGACGAGAGGATTACTCATCGGTGCTGAAGGATTGAGTTTATTATGTAAAGACCGTTCAATAGTCTCCAACTTGGGGAGATTTTCTCCGGGTCTGTACCATTAACCAGGTGCTTGAGAAGGTTAATCACAATTTGTGAATCCCCTTCTGCTATGAGAGGGAAAAGTTCTATCTCTGCAGCCGCTTGCAGTCCACGAAGGAGACTCCAAATTTTCCTCGCATTATTGGTAGTTTGTCCCATGTTACCTGTAAGAAGATGTATTATTTCACCTTTGTCGTTCCTGATGATTGCCCCATAACCTGCTAGACTCGGATTCCCTTTGGAGGCACCATCAAAGTTGATTTTGAACCAGTCTTTGGGTGGAGCCTCCTAGTGGGTCGGGCTTGTGTGACTTCCTGTTGTTGCTAATGATCGTTCAAGCGCGAGAGTGAAGTGGATCTTCCAATCCTGGAGGAGAGAGTTTCATTCTGAGGGGGTGTGAGGTCCTGCTCTGTCCACTTCTGTAGCGAGAGGGTTTCATTGATATTTTCTTGGATTAAAAGCCAAACCTCCTGCCAACTTCAAGTGGTCAGTCTGAAGATTCTTCCATTTATTTCTTTCCAGGTGTTCCAAAGGATGAAGCCTGGGAGTAGTTGCCAAATTCTGTTGAGTATGGGTGACTGGTATATCGAGCTTCTCCATCCCTCTATAGTTTCCCTTAAGCCTATGCGATTTTTGTCCGAGGTTCTCATGATCCTGACACTCTGATCCCAAATACAAGAGCTGTAAGGACAAAGATTAAGAAGGTGATTTTGTGTTTCTTCCTCTTGTCCACATAAATGACACCAGGAAGGACCAATTAATCCTCTTTCTCGGAGATTGTCCCAGGTGAGGATGCTATTGTGTGGCACTAGCCAGAGAAAGGTGCTAATTTTCGACCATGTTTTCATATCCCATATTTTCCCCCAAACATCCTCTTGAGGTATGGTTTTGTGTCCTTCTTTTAAGTAGTAGGCTTATGATATGTTGAATGCACCTGTAGTTGAATGGCCCCATTTGAGTATGTCCTTGCCATGATCGTTAGGAATTTTCCTCGCAATTAGTTGTGCTTGCAGGGGACATAGATTAATCTGTGGTGGAATGTGTAGTTTCTCATGTGAAGTTTTCCAGGTACGCCAGATAGCTCCTGGATCGAAAGGTCACCAGAAGTCTATTACTTTGTGAAGGCCAACAACATTGGTATAGGGGGTGAGGTTGCTAAGAGACTGATCATTATTTAGGGGTGGGAGTTGTTGCCAATAGTCACTCCAAAAGTTGGTTGAAGTGCCATTTTGTAGTTCCCAGAACGAGTGGTCTGTGATGAGTTCACGATTATTCCTAGCCGCATTCTAGATTAACAACCCTAGGTTTTGTCCAGTCCATCTAATGAGCTCTGTTTCCTGCCAAGTGGGAGTATATTTCTTCCTCCATAAGTGTGCCCATAAGTCTTGTGGTCACTTCAGCCATCTCCTCTAGATTTTAGCACTCAGGACCTTGTTAAGTATGGCTGGGTCCCATAGTCCTAGTCCCCCATTTTTTTTCAGGGTGTAGACCTTTTTCTAGCTGACCAAAGACATTTTTTGTCCCTCCTTAAGGCCCTGCCAAAGAAAGCTTCTTTGAAGCGTTCTTAAAGTATTTAAAATAAAATTTGGGGCTACCGGGGCTGAGAAAGTGTAAACAGGGAGAACTTGGAGGACCGACTTGAGAAGTATGAGGCGACCAGGTAGATTAAGCGAACGAAAGGTCCAGAGAGAGAGCCTTTTTTTGAAATTGGAAAGTAGAGAGTCCCAAGAAGAGTTTCTGAGTGGGTTGTCAATGAGGGGGATTCCTAGGTAAACCGAGGGAAGGGTACTTTGAGAGAAACCTAAGAGGTGTGTGAGGTGACATTGGATTTCCACAGGGGTGTTAAAGAAGAAAACATGAGATTTTTGGAGATTCACCTCCATCCCTGATGCTTCGCAAAATAGGTTTATCGGGGCTTTGAAGCGCGTATCTTCTCTGGCTATGGACACGCCCATGAGAAGAATGTCATCTATGAATTGACTATGGGATAAGGGTGTAGAAAGGTTGTGGGGTGAGGCCTATGAGAGAATGGTCCCTGATAACTGCCTTGAGGGTACATCTTAGGCCTTCAACTAGGAGGATAATGAGAAAAGGCGAGAGTGGGTCTCCTTGTCTTATTCCTCGTGAGGGGGAGAAGGGTGTGGATGGGACTCCGTTGATAAGAATGGAGAATATAGTTGAGGAGGTGAGATTGACTATCCAAGAGACCCAGGTTGGGTCGAATCCAAAGGCTAGGAGGGACGATCTTAGATAATTCCAACTCAATTTGTCAAAAGCTTTAGAAAGATCCAGCTTTAGTAGCATACCTAGAGTCTTTGTAGAGTGGAGTGAATGAATAACCTCATGAGCCAGGATTACACTATCCATTATTTGTCTGCCCTCGACATAGCCTGATTGTTCTGGGGAGATCAGGAAAGGAAGAATGGGTTTGAGCCTGGTGGCAATTATCTCAGTGAGGAGCTTATAAATGACATTGCAGAGGGCTATAGGCCTAAATTGCGACGATCACATCGAAGAATTTTCCTTGGGAATGAGGGTTAGGAAGGTTGCGTTGAGTGCTTGGAGGACCTTTCCATATTTTCTAGAGTCCTCTAAAATTTCCCAAACCTCTTCCTCGATGAAGCTCCAACAATGCTGAAAGAAGTCTGAAGTGAAGTCGTCAGGTCCAGGAGCTTTGCCTATTTGTGTATCCTTGAGTGATTGATCGACCTCCTCTTGAGTTATTGGTCTCATGAGGGCCTAGTTTTTCTCTTTGGTGACCTCCTTGGGAATGTGTTTAAGGATGGACACTATGGCCTGTGAATGATTCGTTGGAGGTTCTGTGAGGAGAGTTTTGTAGTAAGTTAGCAATTCCTTTTCCATATCCTTATGCTTTTGAATTTCTATGCCTTGCACCGAGACTAAGTGGGTGATGCGATTGGTTTGGCATCTCTGGATCATAGATATGTGGAAGAATTTTGTATTTTTTTCCCCTTCTTTTAGCCATTGTATTCTAGATTTTTTACGCCAGAGTACTTCCTCCTGCTCTCTTATTTCTGCAAACTAGTTATTTAAGAGCATTTCCTGAGTTTTAATGTCTTCTGTCAGGCCCTGTGAATGGATCTGTTGTTGGAGTGTTTGCATTTGTTGTTTGAGAGTTTCTCGTGCCTGGAAAATATTGCCAAAGGTAGACTTATTCTAGGTTTTTAGGTGTTGTTTGAGGTTTTTGAGCCTTTGTTGGAACTGATACATAGGGGTTCCTTTTCAAATGGTCACTTCCTCCCACCATGTCTTTATATTTGTTTGGAAATCCGGGTATTTTAACCAGAATTTTTCAAATCTGAACGGTTTTTTGCCTGGAGTGCAAGTGATGTTGAGGGTTAGTAGTATTGGCCAGTGATCGGAACCGGGGGTATCTATGACTGTTGCGTTCCATGCTAGGCCTTCCATCATTATAGCTTCGGTGATTAAGAAGCGATCAAGTTTGTTGGAGATGTGTTGTGTCTCCGATCTTCTATTTGACCAAGTGAACATCCCATTATCTGTTTCGACATCGATGAGTTTTAAATGCCCGATGGTGTCATTGAACTTTATGCTATCAATGTCTATAGAGAGATGACCTCCCTTCTTCTCTTCTAGCCTGGTGATCATGTTGAAGTCTCCCTCGAGGATCCAGCGTTGGGGGACCAAATGCTCTGTAATCCATTCCAAGTGTTGCAGAAAGGCTTCCTTATTCCCTGGTCTGGGGGGGCCATAGACATTTGTAATGTGGCCTTGTTTGTTTGAGCTGATAATACGAAAGGACACAGTAATGGTCCATTTGGAGGTAAAGAAGTTGTTAATTAAGACTGTGGTGGGGTTCCAGAGTATCGCAATACCTCCGGCTTCCCCTCTGGCATCCATCTCCACATGCTGGGCTTGCTTCCAACATCTTTGCAAAGTGGTATTCACCTCTATTCATGTGCATTTTGTTTCCTGTAGGAGGATAATGTCTGGCTGGTCCTTCTTGATTTTATATGTGAGAAAAGCTTGTTTATTCTTTGCGTTGAGGCCCCTTATGTTCCAGGATAGTATCTTCATGATGATGATGGGGGTGGGAGGGGGAGAAAGCTCTCCGAGATCAGGTTTATTTGCCCTGAGTTGACCAGAAAGTTGCCTACATCTTGAATGAGTTGATGTCTTGGTTTTCTTCCCCTCTTCTTCTTGTCTTTTGTAAGCTTGCGTTGTTCTTTCGAGGTATCCTTTTGTATTCCCATATTTGTGCTGGCTCTTGCTGAGCCTCCTGCTGAGCCTCCTGCTGAGCCTCCTGCTGAGGAGTTGATAAAGACCTTGTGTACCTTGCGTCGTTGGTCCTACGGGATAATATATAGCTTCTGTTTCTGGTATGATTGCTCTAGATGTGCCATATCAATGTATGCCAATTCTTGATCTTCTAAGTCTATGTTTGAATCTCTTATATCAATACCAAGCATGAGTGGAAGCTCTGGCATGGGGTTTGAAGGTTGGGAAGAAGACGCAGCCGGGGGATTAGGCAGGGCAGCGGTTTGTCTGGCGACATGAGTTGTCAGAGGGTTGTTGGAAGGAGAGGGGGTATCCGAAGTGGACTGGAGGGCATCAAAGGAGTTTTTGGTGGGGGGTCCAGGGGGGGGCTGGTGGTGCGTTCTCTTAGCTTGATGCTTTCTGCGGCCCGTGACTTGGGTGAACCCTTCCTTGTTTTTTTCCAAGTCTTCCTGAGCTGGCTTGGGTGGGTAATTTAGGGGGCATTCTCGAAAGAGATGTCCATGTTCGTGACATTTGCGACAGAGAAAGGGGATATGCTTGTAATCTAGGGTTTGGGACCATTCTTCATCTTGATAGTCTAGGATGATGGCTCCAGGAAGAGGTTTTGATATGCTTAAATAGACACAAATACGAGCATAAATAGTGTACCTTCTTTGCTTGGTTGCTTCTGAGGCTTTGACGTAGCTTCTGATGGTGTTTCCTATGCCTGCTAGGATTTCTTCCAGCTAGAATTCATGTGGTAGCGAGTGCAGTCGTAGCCAGACAGGGGCATGGGTGAAGTCTTCCCTTTCTGGGCTAGATCTTTCCGTCCAGAATCTGAGGAATAGGCCCGCTGAGTTGTAGAAGTACGACCCCCCTTCAAAGATCCGATTCCTATCTTCCAGATTATGCAGAATGATTGTAAATAAGCCTTTTGATCTGAGTTGGAGATTGTAATGTCCTTTGGGTTTCCACCAATGTTGTATCCATTTGACCAAGTCTTTTTCAGAAGGCCATAATCCTAAGAATTTTTCGATTAGGGAAAAATCTCTCATGTATTGTCTCTGATCTTCAATTCTTGGAGAGCTAATGGTGTACTTTGGTGTTGTCGTGGCTTATGGAATGCATTTGTCGGCTTCCCATGTGCGTTTGGATTTTGGTTGGTTGGTTTCTGGATCGATGTCCATCGGTTTTTCCTTTGGCATCTCGTCTTCCCAGATTATTTTCCTCATATCCTCCGGAAGTTCAAAGGGTGGGCGCTTGAAGTGAGAGTATCCGTGTTCTTTTCCTGTTACAGAACTGTAGGAGGGGGCGTGAGGCACCCCTCTCTCAACCTCCATGGCCGTGGGGCAAGAAGGGATGCGACGCAAAAAGTTCAGGTTGCAGTGGAGAACCCTAGCCCGCAGAACGATACTATTATTAGACATGATTTGTTATCTTATTTTTAGTTGTTGGATTATATGAAATGTTAATTTAGTTGGAGATTAGAATATTTTCACATGGTTTTATAGAATCTATATAGATTCTAACATCAGTAGGTTTTATAGATTGGATGTGAAGACAATTGGAATATAAAATATTAAGGTATATGAAATGTTAATTTAGTTGGAGATTAGACTATTTTTACATGGTTTTATAGATTCTAACATCAATAGGTTTTATAGATTGGATGTGAAGACAATGGGAATATACATATGAATTTGTTTTCATGTTAGTTTAATAGTTATGAGTTGGAGCAACAGAAGCATAGCACGATTTTTTGTCTTCAATATAATCTAAATACAAGGGTACATTATATGCAACATGCGAGAGGGTTTAGATGAGAAGATTATTAGCAAACATTGATTTAGTGTACGATAATGTCTTGAATGATAATTAAGGAGCTATTTCGTCGGTAAACGATGCAAGTTTTCATTAACAAAATAAACATATTGAAGTGCACAGACATTATCTAAAAGGATTGCAAGATGATGGTCAAATTCAATAGAAATATTATAAACATATGAGTAATCAAGTGACATGTTTATTAAGCCTCTATGAATACACAAGTTTAAAAGTTTGTATTCAATTGGGTTTAGCTACGGTGGTTGGGAGGAATGATTATTATTCTCCCCACCGGATTTAATTCCCATGAGTGACATGTTGAGCTCATAATGAGTATATTGTTGTAATGGCTTCGAGCCATGTAGTTGACCGCCCTTTTGTCTTGAAGATTCCTTGAAATGAGGGGAAGTACTAGGGGGTTTTCCTTGGGCTTTGTAACCTAGAAAAAAAGTTTAAAAGTTTGTAGAAATGCTTTGGAAGAGGGAGAAAAATTTTATATTAAGGGGTGGTGCTGGAAAATATTATGGAAAATCGAAGTGCAATGAAAGCAATTTAGCGCAAAATAAACAATAGAATGTCTAGGTGTGTTCTGAATGTAATTTGGTGGAAGTGCAAGTTAGTTAAGTGTGGAAGTATCAAGCAAGCATGATTCAAGCATAAACACAAACCTTATGAAAATGCAACAACACAAAGATAGCTGATTGCAAACATACTAGAGTGTGGAACTTGACATGGAAAGTCTATGATGATTGAGCATGCGTTGTTGACATGGAGCTAAACATTAGATATATGAGGACTTGGCCAATTTAATTATCAATTTATTGAGAGTTAACGCCAACCTTGAAGAAATAAATTGGGTTTTAGAGAGCCAACCTAGACAAAAAAACTATCATTTGTGGTTTTTTAATGGCTTGTGACTTATAAGAACTCTAGGATTAACTTTTGATAGGCTTTATGTATTACCATTTTATAACCATTGAAGGTCATATATTCTCTTTTATCTTGGCATGAGATTTGAGTTTTGTGAACATTTCTATAGTAATTTAGTTATAGTGTTTGTAGATAAGGTGAAAAAGTTGGTAGGTAGGACTAGCTTGTAGTCCTCATTTTGTATGTATGGATCTTATGTGTTCATGTTGGTAGTGTCGAGACCATTCCTATTGTACTCTACTTTAAATACGTCAATGAAAATGTATCATTCTTTAATGTAATGGTGTATTCAACCTTAGTAGATAAAATATAAAACCCTTAAACATTAGAATAACAAGTGCATCCACAAGTTTAATAAAACCCTTAGTACATAAAATATAAAACCCTTAAACTATTAAAACCAAACATTCAAACCTATATAAATAAAATATTAATTAATTGAAATTTTGTATAAGCTTCCTTGAATTTGATCCCTGGTTCCTCCTCTCACGATTGAGGTATTGTGTTCTTTAGGGTTGTTGACAAGGTGCCATATCTTAATCCTGAAAAATTCAGATAATTGGTGAGGAATTTCTCAAATCATATGGATGGGAAGTTGTAGATCTCAAAATCTCCTTTCAAACAACATAAGGAACATGTGAAACGAGCATCCGAGTAAAAAATTATGGCCAAAATACAAACACTAGTTTGGTAGGGTCTTCTCCCTGTTTTGGATCACTTTGAACTCCTCCTCCTTTGTAAACATAAGCACTTTGAACAAACTCATCCTTTATAAACCAGAGCACTTTAAATGAACTCCTCCTTTGTAAACCAAAGCACTTTGAATGAACCGAAGCACTTTGAACAAACTCCTCCTTTGTAAATTGGAGCACTTTGAACAAACTTTTAGAGGAGTTTGTGGGAACTCCTCCTTGGATTTCAGAGGAATTTGAAGGAACCAGAGCACTTTGAAGGAACCCAGAGGGGTTTGTGGGAACTCCTTCTTAGATTTCAGAGGATTTTGAAGGAATCATAGGAGTTTGAACTCCTCCTCCTTTTCTTTCAAAGGAGTTTGAAGGAACTCAGAGGAGTTTGAATGAACTCTTCCTTTGATTTCAGAGGAGTTTGAATGAAATCCAAATTTGATTTCAGAGGAGTTTGAATGAACCCGGAGGAGTTTAAATAAACTCCTTATTTTCTTTTGGAGGTGTTTGAAGGAACCCATAGGACTTTGAATGAACTCCTTCTTTGCTTTCAGAGCACTTTGAATGAAATTTCAGAGGAGTTTGTGGGAACTCCTCTGGTATGAACCAAAGCTCATCAAAGAAACTCCTCTGGTGTGTTCCAAAGAAGTTTCCAACAACTCCTCCTTCATGGGAAGTCAAAATCGAAAAAAATATAAGTGTCCTTTTACCGACAAGAAACAACAAGAGCTTGAGTTCGAAAGTCCATAACTTTCTCATACGGTGTCCGATTGAGGTGTCATTTTTTGAAACACAGAGAGCATGGGGAGATTGTTCTAGCGATATAACCAAATTTTTTATTCAAGCATTCTATCAGTGTAATGGTTGATGAGGTTGGTTTTGGCAATAACTCTCCGGCGATCATTTTTGGCACTTTTGGGTCTTAGATTTCATTTTTGTCAGTTGTGTTGGAATCATAATCACATAGTTCATATATTCGACCTATTATGGGGATGAAAAATACACATTGTAGAACACCAAAAATTATGCACAAAGGTGTTTTTTAATGAAAGTTTGGGTCCCGTTCTTGTTGTTGTTTTTCTCAAATTCAATTCTGTGAGTTCATATGTCATTTGTGTTGTATAGGATTTTAGTTCATCCATGAATGTTGAGGTAATGTGTCAATAACATAGAAATACAAATCCGTGAAAACAATCGATTGATGTTTGGGGCACTTAACACGGTTTTGAAGGTGGGAGGACCAATTTTCTTCTAAGATGAATTTCAGAGCTAGCGCAAGACCTACAAATGTTGTGTTTAACCCATCTGATGTTAGACGACACTTTCACGATCAAGGTTTAGTCATAAAATCAAGAAGAAAAAAATAAAGAAGTTGGTATAATAGATGCAATAAAAGTTGCGGGCAACACAAACAAACTTGATTATGATAGAAGTATATCAGGAAGATAGGCGATCAATCACCAGTTTTCTAGCTAGGCATAAAAAGATTAATCATTAGAAATTATAGGAGCTTCATTGATAGGGGCGGCGAGATGCAACTTAGTTGGAGGAGAATAAGAGAGGTTCTAGGGTGAAGGCGAATATTGTTGAAAGGGTCGATGTAGGTGAAAGAAAGAAGATTTCATTGATATGCTTAGTGTTGATGAAGGAACAACAATTTGTCACTAGCATATTGATGACAGAAGAGGGAAAATCGTCGACAAGTAGTGCATCGTACGCAATGTATCGAGGAGAAAGGACAGAGTGTTATCGATATGTGATGTATTGACATAGATGAAAGGGAACTTGTCGATAGTGTGTATTGACAGGTTAGATTGATCTAAGAAGACTTGGAAAATGGAAAAGTATGGAGAGTGGGAAGAAAGAAGTGGGATTTGCCATTTGCATGAGAAAGTTTGAGAGTATGTCCAGTAGAAAAGTTTAGAATGGGGGGGCAATTTCTTCTCTTAGGGGAAATATAAGAGAAGAGATTAAGGATGATGTTGTGTGGGAAAAACAATTGGTGACACATTGGGAGAAGATAGAATCTTTATTAGTCTTCCCTAAGTTATAAGCAAAATGAAAAGGCTCGTACAATTACTTTAAAGATCATAAATTTTGAAATTGATGTGTAACAATTACCTGAAATATTCCATTGTGGTGGGCTCACTGGTGATGCTTGCATGTCAACTAGTGGAGCTCGTATGTTGTAACTAGAGGACCAATTATGGTGAGATTTTATTTCCTTAAACTGCGTGGACGATTCAGGTTGGTATCTCCATCACATGGCTAGTATAGGTCTGGGATAAATAAATATTTTTCACTAGGTGTGTGTGTGTGTGTGTGTGTGTGTATATATATATATATATATATATAGCTAGTGTTTCTCTACTGCCAACAAGCATCCATAGCCTCAGTGGAGATATCTGCATGTCCCCTAGTCTGGTCAAGCTTTCTTTCCCATTCCTTCCCAATTTATTTAGTTCATGCTTAGCATTCGGTGGATGGGTGATCCAGATTATTTTCGGCACGAAATGAGAGCGGAGATATAATAAAGAAATGCACAGAGATATCACAGATATCCAATAATATAACATAAATGTATCAGAGATGCAACCATAAACACGAAGATACAATAATACACGATTTCTATTAATGAAAGAAATGTACAGAGACTGTAAAGATAGAGAGTGAAAGACTCACTAGAATGGCGACAACTTATCTCTGAGAAGAGATGTGACGGCTATTTGCATTCACAAGAAGATGATTACAATGAGGCTCTAAAGGCCTTTTGCAATAAACATGAATGCCAAAAAACCCAAACATCCAAAAACCTAACCCTAAGAGATGAAGCGCCAAAAGTCATGTGGGCCCCGTTTGGGTAAGTTAGTACATCAACTTCCCGGGGTCGTAATTTTTGCATACGATCTCCATTTTAGGTGCATGATAGACCATTGGAAAGGTATCGTTGAGGAGATTCATTTTGGAGGCAATATCGAAGGGACTTCCAAATTTCTCCCCATTTTACCAAAAGTGTCCTTTAGGGCCTCAAAATGGCCCTGGAAGTTAAAAACTGCTAAAAATTAGTAAATTACAAAAATTGCCAGAAAACTGTTTTGAGCTAGTTGGAAAAGGTGGGTGGCCACCGATATCCACTTGGATCAATGGGGGAAGCGGTATCCTTTTACCGTGATAGGGGATAACTGCCAACCATTGAGATTTATTTGAATATTTGTTGCACCTAGCTACACAAATTTATCCCTTTTGCTTTTTAGCCTTTAGACTTTGACACTTCATCCTTCATGTGAGTAGCTACTTAGTGTGTGGATGGTTCCCCTATTACATAGGATCTTCTCACTAGCCAATATGCAAAGATGACCATTGATTAACCACTATTTTGAGTCATGGTTTGACTGTTGTTACAACATTCCAAAACAGTTCTGATTTATATTCAAACAGAGACTACCAATTCTCCTCATGTTATTCAAGCATTCTATGGGAATGGTTTGGGTGATAACTCTTTGACAATCGTTTTGGCACTTCCGAGTCTCGGATTTCGATTACGTTAGTTGTGTTGGAATCATAATCGTGTATTTTATATATTTTGCCTATTTCGAGGATGAAAAGTACACTTTGTAGAATGCCAAAAATTATGCCCAAAGGCTTTTTTTAAATGAAAGTTTGGGTCCCATTCTTGCTTTTGTTTTGCTCAAATTTAGTTATGTGAGTTCCTGTGTCATCGGTGTTGTATAGGATTTTAGTTCATCCATGAATGTTGAGGCAATGTTTCAATAGCATAGAAATATAAATCCGTGAAGACAATCAATTGATGTTTGGGGCACTTAACACAATATCGGAGGCGGGGGAACCAATTTTCTTCTAATATGCATTTCAGAGCCAATGTAAGACCTACAGATGTCGTGGTTAACACATCTAATGTTAGACGACACTTTCATGATCAAGGTTTAGTCATAAAATCAAGAAGCGCAAAGTAAACACGCTGGTATGGTATGTGCGATGAAAGTTGCGGGAAACAAAAACAAACTTGATTACCATTGTGACATGAAGTATATCGGGTGAGATAGGTGATTGGTCACTAGTTGTCCAGCTAGGTGTAGAAAGATTAATCATTAGAAATTATAAGAGCTTCACTGACAGGGGAAGCGAGATAGATCTAAGTTGGAGGAGAATAGGAGAGGTTCTATGATGAAGGTGAATCTCGCTGAAAGGGTCGATGTTGGTGAAAGAAATAAGATCTTGTCGATACACTTAGTGTTGATGAGAGATCGACAATTTGTTGCTGGCATATTGACGATAGAAGAAGGAAACTCGTTGACAAGTAGTGCATCGATGAGGGAGAGACAAACCTCGCCGATACATAATGTATTAGGGAGAAAGGAAGTAGTGCTGCCGATATGAGATGTATCGACGTAGATGAAAGGGAACTTGTCGATAGTGTGTATCGATGGGTTAGAGTGATATGAAAAGACTTGGCAAATGGAAAAGTATGAAGAGTGGGAAGAAAGACACAGGGTTTTCCATTTGCGTGAGAAATTTTGAGAGTATGTCCAATAGAAAAGTTTTGGGGGGGGTTTCTTCTGTTATGGAAAATATAAGAGATGAGATTAGGGAGGGTGTTCTGCAGGCACAACAATATCCTAGATAACTTGGTGTGTATAGACTTCAGAAGAAGCAATGTTTGACTTCATCTAAAGATGTATGGCATGATACTTCTAAGCTTTGAATAGATCTCCTTCCACCTTTGCCTTCCATGGAAAGAACAAAGTACCTTACCACCTAGCATTATGGAATGGTAATGCTTGAAATTGGATCTTTGTGCCACAATGAGCCGAATCTTTTGGATTATATGCTCAATGTTCAACATCTTGGATCAACTCCCATTATCCACTTCCACCCCTTAATAAGATGTCTCAAACAAATTTGTCTCAAAATAATGAGTTGATTCCCCCACCAACTAGGCTCATTCCTTGGTATGATTACCCTTTCCTTTTATATGCCCATCATTATTGCTCAATGGGGTATGCAACAAAGTCACTAGGTTGCTCCATTTGTGACCACATGGCAATGTGAGGTGTCCTTCCTTTTGCCCATCTCACTTTCCACAGTGTCATCACTAATTGATGTACCTCTATATCACGATCTTTGTTGTTGACGTTGGAGCAATCTCCCACAATCCTCCCTTCCTTATTTATGCTGGTAAGGTCTTTAACAACTAGGATTCAAACCATTCAAAGTTGGTCATCCTCGATGAAGTTCCCCCACACTATTAACATGGGTTCTGCCGCTTCATCCTCAATACCAAACTATGAGATGTCTAGTCCTAATTTGAAATTAAAGCATCGTAATTTTGTTTGAATAAGTAAAAATGAAAAAAAAAAAAACATATTCCTTCGACACA
>ML791618.1:215476-242921 GCA_009831015.1 Picea engelmannii
AAAAAAATAAAATAAAATAAAATAAAATATCATTTTAATCATATAATGAATTCACTGAAAAAATATCATATGCACTCTTCTCCTAAAATTTGATGCTTCTCATAAAATGTGATAAAGATAGATACCAATCGTGAGTCAAAGTTAATTGTTACTAAAAATATGGATGGACAAGTCCCTATGAGTGATTCTCTTATTGTCCTTTATAAAAGATAATGATTATATGAAAGTGCATATAACCCTCCATGTTTGAGAGAGGGGCCATTGTTTTTGTTTTAAAATGGTTGATGATAACGCGTGACTCTAAGGCCTTCTCATTATTAAACATGAGAATGCATGTTACTTGATTATTTGGATGACTTTGTTTTTTGGTTTTACATATACGTGTGGTGTTGCACATTGTAGTTGCTTGTGTGATTTTTACTTAAATTGAATAAATAATTTTATTTTTAATATATTTTAATATTATTATTTTTATATATTAAAATTTAAGAAAATTAGTAATGGATTAAAATTATTTGATCTTTATTTATTATTATTATCTTTTTCAATATAAATTTTAAATGTCAACAACATAACAAAGATTAAAATATCCGAAATGCAAAACAAAATATCATATGTTATAATGGCCATTATGTTTAGTTCATAACAATATTCACATGATAACAATATTTAGATGATTAAAGGACGAAATTGTTATAAAAATTACTTGGAAAGGCGTTTGGAAAAAATATTTAACCATCATTTAACAAATTATAATTTATTTAAAATTTTTATTAATAAAATAATATTTTTTTTTATATAAATTTTTTTATCAAAAATTATATAAATGATGTATTATTATAATTATATTTTATTTTTAAAACAATTTAAAATATTTAAAAATAAAAATTATAGAAGATAGTCATTAAAGGAATAGGTTAACTAGGGAGTAACTAGGGAGTAACTAGGGAGTAAATAGAATTTCGTATGGATCAAAGTTTCATGTATTTCAGAACCTTATTCTAAGAGTTTTGCCCCATTTTAAATCAATCTAAATGCTCAAAAAAATCAAAATTCTAGATTAGCAAAAATTTAAAATAGAACTGCTAAATAACCTACCAAAAAAATAAGTAAAAGTTAACCCACTTCATCACTAAAACCAATAACTAAAAATTAACCCACTCCATCACTAAAACCAGAAACGAACACTAAGATGTTATATGTTACCTTTAAATTTATTTTTTTTTCCTAACTGAATTATGATAGTTATACCTTACTTTTTAAGGTTTTGTTTTTTTTCTTAAAGATTATTCTGTTGAGTCGGTGAACTTGATGTTATTATTATCCTCGTCAGAATTTTTATCCATCACGTCTCTATAAGTTTTACCTTTATTTAAAAGGTAAAATAATTTCAAAATAAGAGGCGTGTAATTTTAAAGCAAATATTTTGTGTAGTTGGAATTTGATAATATAAGAAACTTTGTCCTTTTTATTAAATTTAAAAAAAAAATAATAAATTATAAAATTAACTTAATATCTTAAAAGATTATATATATTTAATTTATTTTAAAAAAACTAAAAATTGAAAAGCAAAAACATTTTCAAATTTGTCCAATCTCGCTACTGCTCACATAGTTTGATTGACTCTGGTAAAGTTTAATGGTATTTATCATATCACCCTCAATTTTTTTTTTTAATTTGGTTTTTATACCATTTTAATATAGCGTGCCTCATTTGCTAAACAAGTTAAGCCAATTGATTGCTCATAAAACAAGTATTAAATCATATATCTGATTTGGTTGAGAACAGAATGATAATAATAATTAACGTTCCCAGGACATAACATCCCCAGGTGCTTGCCAGTAGCATTGCCAAGTTCCTAAAACACGTGTAGTTCCAAACTGAAGCTAAGTGGCATGAAAAAATCCATCAAAGTTTAGAGGCAGAAAACAAACACCATCAAAGAAGCAGGTCACTGCAGCCATCATGGGCTAGTCAGCTTCCAAGAAGAAAAAACAAAAGGGACAAATGGTAGTGGCACTGTTACCGTTTGGAAGGATTGGCTGGTTTATTCAAAAGTTAAATTAATGGGATCCATTTGGGAGAAGAAATTAAGCAAGGTGGGTGGCCATGGAAGAGGCTTGATTGATGATGTTGAAGAAAGATTAACAATCTAAAGCTTATTTCAGGGATGGGTTCCTCTAAACAGGTGAGAAATTGTTGGTTTTTCAAAAGCTTGCAACTTGTGTGAGAAATTGTTGGTTTTTCATAAGCTTGCAACCTGTGTAATATGTTTGTATGCCCGGAATTGAATGACCTACGTGATATTTTTCGTTTTTTGTACCTATTTAAACTAGGGTTTTGGTCTGTAGAGCAGCAGAACTGAATGGCAGCCATGTCTACCTGATAATATTTTAGTGGGTTCCCCAAGTTTAGATAGGGCTTTTGTTTCCTGCAAAATGTTTGCCTTTCATAATATTCAGGCATGCCTTTTGCCTTTCATATATTAAGGCATGCTTGATATTTGATATTGGGTCAGGAAGTTTTTATAAGCTTTTGGCTTGCAGAACACCAGAAGAAGATAACAGCTATGTGTGATTGATTGAAATATTCTTGTTAGGAAGTCTTAGTCTATAAAATTCCATAATTAGTGGCAGGCATGTCTCCTTGTTTTGTTGGGTTCCTAAGTACTCAAGTAGGGAATTCAGTCTCCTATTAAACAAAAAAATTACAGTCCTGGCAAATTTTCTTTGAATAAGTTGATCATGGAGAGTGCCCAAAATGGAGGAAGTGATCAGATCCAGACAGAGGATTACAGATCCTTCTCCGAAATATCCCCCAGTTTAAACAAACAGACAATTGGGTCATTTTCTGGTATATCTTCTCAAAAAGGATTCTTAGAAAGCAGTGGACAGTTGGGAGGTGTAGAGAATAAAGCACAAGCACCGAAGAAGCCTAAGAGATCATTTTTTAAATACTTCATTAAACCTCCCAGAAGACCAGGCTTTCCGAACCTAGGCTCGCCGATTCTTCTTGTTTCTCCTTCTGCAACATTTCAAAAGATAGCCAATGAAAGAGATGGGATATCCCGATCTACCCCAACTCCTCTCCATGGCCTCAAGGATGGCGTTAAAGTGCCTTTTGTTGGGGAAATTAGGTGGGTATATTTGAAAGCGGCAGTGAAAGAATGGCTGCGAAATCCGAAGAATTTGGCACTGTTGATATGGGGTATTGCTGTGGCAGTATCTGGAGCTATTCTTTTTTTGGTTCTGGTTGGCTTTCTTAATAAGGCCCTGCCTAAAAAGAGTCAGAGGGATGCCTGGTTTGAGGTCAATAATCAAATTCTGAATGCTCTCTTTACCATGATGTGCCTTTATCTACACCCACTGCGCTGTTATCATCTTTCACTTCTCTATAGATGGAAACCAGAGGACATTCTCATTCTTAGAAAGGTCTACTGCAAAAATGAGACTTACAAACCTCATGAGTGGGCACACATGATGGTAGTCGTGCTACTTCTGCAAGTGAATTGTTTTGCGCAGTATGCGCTCTGTGGTCTTAATTGGGGCTATAAGAGATCAGAGCGCCCGGCTATTGGAGTGGGTTTGTGCGTTGCTGTTGCAATAGGTGCCCCTGCTGCAGCTGGTTTCTATCTTATCCTCAGTCCTCTGGGAAAAGATTACGAATCTGAAGGTGATTTGGAGACCAGGGTTATAAGTATCACTGATGCAGATATTGCTAGGACAGATGACAACTCTGTTAAAAGCAAATCTACATACGCGCGGCTTGAGAAGAAATACTCTCTTCTTTTAAGAGGTAGTAAAAGAATGGATCCTAAACCGGAATGGCAGGGAGGTCTATTTGATTGCTGGAGTAATCCTTCTGTTGCATTTTTTTCAACATTCTGTGGGTTCTGTCTTTTTGGGTGGAATATGGCCAGACTAGGATTCGGGAACATGTATGTGCACATAGTGACCTTCATTTTGTTGTGCATGGCCCCTTATTGGATCTTCTCCTTGGCTGCTGTCAATATTGATAATGAGAATATTCGGGAAGGTCTTGCTATCACTGGGATAATTCTTTGCGTGTTTGGGCTTCTTTACGGTGGGTTTTGGAGGATTCAGATGCGGAAGAGGTTTGGCCTACCTGGGAATCGCTGGTGTTGTGGGCAGCCTAATATGACAGATCTAGTGCAGTGGCTTTTCTGCAGTGTTTGTTCTCTCTCTCAGGAGGTTCGCACCGGAAATTTCTATGAGGTCTGTGATGAAAAACTTTATTCTAGACAATACCTTGGCCAAGATTCACAAGATCCGAGAGATACTTCACCCAGATTGGTTCCCTTGGGTCATGAACCAGGATCACCAGCCGTGTTATCTCCAGCTGTGAATTCACCCTCTCGGGTCAAATCGAGCATGTCAGCTTTGAATGCTCAAGCTTCAGTGTCGCCAGTTTTGAGTCCTATGCATTATTCTGTTGCAAACTCTCTTCCTCCACAGGGTTTGTCCCTTGTGCGGGAAGTGTCGACATTTCCTTTGTCTAACTTTCTTACAGCAGAAACTCATATTGCGATTTCTCCAGCATCAGAATCAGAGGATGCACATAGCGTGGCAGCTCAAACAGAAAATCCAAAGACGGACGGCGATCCAATGAATGCTCCCATTCCCCTAAACCTGGAAAGATAAGAACAGGGCATTCTAAGCCATTGCTTAACGCAATTCTACTCCTATGGTTGATGGCTGGAAGGTTAAATTGAATTTCCCTGGAAACTTGTCCAGTATTAAGATGCATGTAGACACTGACTTGTCCTGTTGCTTTCTGCAGTGCCCATTGTTGCAGTTTACACTTCAGGTTTGGCTGATTCTTTTCTTTATTTGATACACCGGTTAGATAGAAACGTTCATTGGCATTGTTCTTTAGTCCATGATACCTTACCTTACTTAGAAGGGGTTGATTGGTGCAGGARCAGCTTTTCGAGCTTTACAGATCATCCATCAGTCTTTTATGTTGCTCCCACGAACTATAAAAATAAGAGATGTGAGATAAGAACAGCCAACGGTTCCTCACTGGTGTATTTTTGCCTGTAAATACTCAAAACATGAGATTCTTTGACGCATTCTGATTTTTAACTGTGGTGATGCAATTTAATTTTGCTTTCTCATCTGATTTATCTAACTGAATCCTCTGTATTTAGTTAATAATCTATTTTGGGACACATTACATTACTTGTACTGAACCACATCCTAACATGAAATATTACCCGTGTATAGTTTGCATTTATGTTCTGTACATTCAAATTTATATGACTTATAGTTCTATGGACAAAACTGGATAATTCTGTCTAATTCTTGATCACTATGTCGATCCATTGGACTTGAAGCATTGCTAACAAATGAAGAGGATTTTTTTGAATTTTTATGCGTTTATCTGATTCACAACCTGCGAGGGAAAGGTATCCTCAACTTAGCTCAGGCTGCCTCTCTAGAAAACACTACCTTTTGACAGCAAGAGTGGAAAAAGGCAAACTTTCTAGGGCTGGAAGGGAATGAGGAGCAGTGGGAGGCTTACACAGCTGGGCTAAAAGTACCTTTTGGGAACGAGAGTGGAAAAAGGCAAACTTTTTAGGGCTTGAAGGGAATGAGAAGGAGCAGTGGGTGGCTTACACAGCTGGACTAAAAGTGAGTCATGTTTGACTCAAGGAGACAGAGGATGAGTTGATCTGGTTAAAAGACCCAACCCTAGGATTCTCTAGCCCCAGACTTGGCTTTAAGGTAATGTTTGTTAATGATCAGCCTAATGGATCTAATGGTGGTGGAAACCACTTTGGAAAATCAGGTCCCCACTAAAAGCAAGGATCTTCATGTGGCTAGCCATAATGAACAAGGATCTAACCTGTGAAGTACTACATAGTCGAGAAGAGGAATTGACATGGGCCAAGTCGATGTACTTTATGCAAGCTGGATGAGGAAACTATAGGACATCTTCTATCTTACCCATATTCTTCCCAAGTGTGGGCTGGAATGGATAGCCTGACAGGGGTAAGAGGTGCTGGGCTAGGCGAAACTAAAGTAGTATGTTTACACTCTGGCACTAGAAGCCAGAGTTAAAAGAGTTCAAAGCTTCACTCTTGATATTATCATTGGGAATTTGGCTTGCAAGGAATGCTGACATCTTTGAGGGGAAGTTCATCCCACCTTTCCAGTGTGCTTCTCAGCGCAGATCTATATTTGCTAGCTATATAACTATTTCCAAAGCAATCCCTGAGAGGCAGCTTGCTCATGAGCCCATTGACAAAATAGGAGCATGGGGTATTTTGACGGAGCAAGCCAAGGATCTTCTCCCAAATGTGGAGCAGGTGGCATTATGTTTTAATTGCTGCCCACTTTTTCAGGGTTAAGGCTGGGTTGGGAGGGGGATCTGACAGTTATGCTGAGCTCCTTGCTTTGAAATTGCTTATTGACTTATTCTCTAAAAAGGGGTTGTTCAAGCTTCAGATTTTTGGGCTTGTTCAACTTCATATTTTTGGTGACTCATTGGTGGCGTTGGTGGTAATAAATTGGATGAAGGGTGAATTTAGAACGGGGAATCTGGTCTTAATCCTGATCTTTGGAATCCATGCTTTCAGTTGGTGGTAATAAATTGGATGAAGGGTGAATTTAGAATGGGGAATGTGGTCTTAATCCTGATCTTTGGAATCCATGCTTTCAGTCTTTGATTCACAGTAGCTAGAAATCTCTTCAACATTGGTCCTTATTCTCTGTTATATATACTTATGGTCAAAAGATCCTGATGTAATTTAATGACGCATGGTTGACAGGTTAATTCCCTTTGACACAAGCTGAATGCCTTCAGATATGTTGGGGAAGTTCTTATGATTTCTCTCTTTCTAAAAGTTCTCCTTTTCTGTCGAGGTCATATCATGGGGATGTTAATGTAATTTTATGTGAGGTTTTTGAACCAGTTTTGAGAATTTGTGATTTATATATGCAATATTAGGATCAGACTGTAGGCTCTCTTTGGACAGATTTGAGTCTGTTCAGGGACAGAAAATCCATAAAGGGGATACTCTTGAAATGCTTTGTGCATATGCAGAAGGTAAAGCTAGTTCAACATATGACAATTTATTCATGGAGCAGATTTACTAATTAATAGTTGGTGGTTATTAAGGATGATTCATAACTTCAATGGGGATGACAGGAATTCCATCTCTCGCAACCCTGTTAATGCCCACTTTGGCCTAGGAGATAATATTTCACAGCATTTGTGTCTTCATAGGGTAGGACAAATATTTGCATCTCTTCCTTCCTAAGAGCTTTCACCGGCCTGCTGTGTCGGATTATGGCCTTGTTGCATGACATTCTTCACACGAGCCATAATCTCCATAACAAATGTTGGTTGACCAAGTCAATCTTTTGTTAGATGGCATAAGCCAAGATTGATATTTTCTCCCTAGTTTTGATGTTCTCATTCATCATCCACATCCTTGACAAACCCATCAGGTATCGAGTGTTTACTTTAAAAATTATTGCCTAACACTTGAGTTGTTTGGGTACGTAGATGAAAAGACATAAGGTCCATCCATGTCCTCATCTCTACCTATGACCCTCTTTTCTTGGCCTGCCTTAATAGGAAAGGAGTGACCCTTATGTTATTTGGGTACTTAGATGAAAAGACATAGGTTCCAGCCATGTGCTCATCTATCCATGTTTTTAATTTGAACCAGAATGGTAACAACAATTCTCATCTATCCATGTTTTTAATTTGAACCAGAATGGTAACAACAATTTGCATGGTAATTCAAATTCTCGGGTAATTCAAACTGCCCTCAAAAACATTGGAACTCTCTGTACCTCGCACGGCCGAAAAGGCATAGGGTAAAATTGCATGTGAGTACAAAATCATGTGTCTACATGGAAATTACATGCTTATCCTCTCTTATAACTAATCCCAAGGATTAAGGAATAATAATTAAGCAAGGTTAAGGATTTTTCTTTAGCCTCATCGAGCTTTCTAAGTCCCCTTTATTTCTTCTTGTGGAGTCATAGCTCCCCATTCATTTGTCTTTCTCCTTCTGCAACATGTGATGTATTTTTTAATTGTTATTTAATATACAAATTTTACATATTACATTGATCGACTTTTAGCCATTCATCATATACATACACAATACCAATCTAGGAATTAACATTGGGGAATTGCATTCCCCTCCTAGATTTTGCATTGTCCTTGTTGCACATCATCATTATATACAATATTTTTTACATAAAAACATCAAACTAAATGCTAATATGCTACCCACATTGCATCCTCTAGCCCCCACATTGTTTTTTCAGGGCCATAGTGGGTCCATTAGACTTTTACCTACTCTATTGTTGTGTTGCTGAGCATAGTTACTTTTCTGTCTAATACACACACTGACTATCTCTGGAAGTTTACTTTCGGTTCCACCTAGATTAAAGCCCAATCAATGACATGGTTAGGGTCATGCACATCCTTTTTCAACAATGACGCATGAAACACATTATGATTTTTTATGGTAGCAAACAATGCAAGCATGCTTGCAATATGCCCTATCCTATCCAAGACCTCAAATGGACTACAATATCTAGTTGTCAATTTAGTGCAACTCCCCAACTTCAATGAACTTTTCTTTGGTTTCATTTTTATAAACATGCTCCCCAACTTTAAATTCCCTTCGTATTTTGCCTTTATTAACATAACTCTTTTGTCTATAATGTGCTGCCTTTAAATTCTGCTTGATCGTGACCATTTGTTCTTCCATTTCTCCGAGTAATTTTGGTTCAAGTATTACTCTATCTATTGAATTGTTTCAACTAACTGGAGTATTACACTTTCTACCATACAATGTCTCAAATGGACTCATCTTCAGTGAAGCTTGATATCCATTATTATAGGCAAATTCTACTAAATGCAAGTAATCCTCCCACTTGGATGGTTTATCCATCACATACATTCTTAACGTGTCTTCCATCACTTGATTGACTCTCTTAGTTTGCCCATCTATTTGTGAATGATAGGTTGTACTGAAGTTTAGATTTGTACCAAAACCCTTGAATAATCATTTTCAAAAGTTTGAGGTAAACTTTGGATCTCTGTTTGAAATAATTGTTTTAGGTATTCCGAGCAACATGACAATCTCTTTCAAGTAAATCTCTACTATATTAGTTGCTTTATGAGTCAACTTAATTGAAAAAAAATGAGCAACTTTGGTTAATTTGTCCACCGCTACCATTATTGAATCATGTTGCATTGTTGTCTTGGACAACTTAGTGATAAAATCAATAGTTACCACTTTACATTTCCACTTTGGAATTAGTAATGGTTGTAACAATCTGCATGTCTGTGCTTAGCCTATACTCTTTGACATTCCATACAATTGACTATATAATCAGTGTCATCCTTCTTTTTTCTGGCAAAAAATATTGATTTCTTATTGTTGCAATTCTCTTATGATAACTAGGATGTCCATCATGATGGAACATTATGCATTTCTATTAATACAAACTTTTTCAATTCATTAAAATTAAGGACATAAACTCTATTTTTATGCAAAAGAATGCCATTCTCCTCTAACTTATAACCATCATACTTTTGTTGTACATTTTCTTTTTGTAAGTCTTGTTTTATTTGTAGATAGTGTTTTGTCTAAGGTAACAACCTCAAGAATTATATTCCTCAAATTAGATTTGCACATACTAATGGATTTAGCATGCATTGCATATACTCTTCTACTAAGTGCATCAACAATCTTGTTCTAGTTCCCTTTAATGTGTTTAATATCAAAGTCATATTCATTGAGAAATTTTGATCATCTTATTTGTTTGACATTTAAAGTCTATTGTTCAAATAAATATTTTAGACCACTATGGTATGTCCTTAACTCAAACTTTCTCCCCATCAAGTAATGTCTCCACATCTTCAACGTGTGAACTATTGCAACGAGTTCTAAGTTGTGTGACATAATTCTTTTCACGTGCTTTAAGCTTCTTGGATTCATAACAAATCACATATCCATTATAAGTAAGAACTTACCACCAAGTCTCGTTTTGCAAGTATTTGTACATACTATAAAATTTTCATTTGGATCAACAATCTTAAGAATGGGTGCACTAGTAAGCAATTTCTTTAAAAGTTGGAAGTTTTTTTCATACTTTGGTGTCCATTCAAATTCAATTTTCTTCTTTTTTAAGGATGTAATGGGATGAACAATCTTGGAGAATCCTTTTATGAATTTCTGTAGTATTTAGTAAGCCCCATGAATGACCTTGCCTTGACTACATTCTTAGGTGTAGGCCATTTCCTAGTAGCTTCAATCATATCTAGAGCCATTGTTATTTCTTTTTAGAGATGATGTGTCCCAAGTAATGGATATGACTTTATAAAATGAGCACTTCCTAAACTTAGCATACCACTAATGCTCTTTTAGTACTTATAGTACTAACCTCAAGTGCTCTTCGTGCTTCTCCTTCGACTTTGAATAAATAAGAATGTCATCTAGGAATAGAATGACAATATTATCCAAGTAATTTCTAAATATTCCATTCATTAAACACACGAAGGTCGTTGGTGCATTTGTCAGTGCAAATGACACCACCACAAATTCATAGTGTCCATACTTGGTTCTGAAAGTTGTCTTATTAATGTATTCATCATTTATCCTTAGTGTTAGAATGTGCTCGTTTTACCATAGACAATATCACTATTGTCACCCAACCATAGGCCGAAGCCACCCTCCGAGCACTTTGACCTTGATAGAGAGAAGAATCCTGGTAGCAAACCAATAGCCAAACAAGGTTAATGCACCAAGCAAGAAGTAACCAAAGCTGATCAGAGAGTCCAACCTAGAAAGATAGAAGCAATAGACTTTAGACTGGCGACAACACCTTCTGTAGGACTTGCACACAAGATTGCCAGACCGCAGTGCGCACAAGTGTCTTTTTGTGATTCTAAGAAGTGTGTGTAAAGTGAAGACTGGCGCCCTGTGTTTATACTAGCTTTGGCAGACTGCCTGGGTCGACTTCTCTTTCTGGGTACTAATTAATTCATATTAATTATCTCTTTTAGCCGACATCTCTTCTAGGGTTACGTTCACTTCTTTTCTTGCTTCCAGAATATTCTAATCTCGTCAAAGGTCACAATAGAGGTTGATACCTTCCGAAGCTACCATAATATCCACACTCCCTCCTAGCTAGGGAGGTATAACTGATTATGGTCTTGAGCACAAACAGACCATTCAACTGGTAGCATCACGAGCACTATCATTATTATCCAACTGGATAATTTCCATGACAACTGGCACAATGTTATCTGATAGAACACAATTGTGTTTATCCATAGTTGTACACAACTACTCAATCCGTGACACATAGTCACAAACAGTGGAACATATCCACCACAGTAGCATACTTCTACTGTCTGGAAACATACAGTCTCCATAGTAATCATATCAACTGATACTAACCTACACAGAAACAATGTTATGATATAAACTGAGTCATCTGGGCCATTATTCCACTCACCTCTGTGAGATATGGAAGAACATCTGCCCTCAGAGTAGAACATCAATGATGGGCTATCTGGACTATTCTTCTCAAGCAAGGAAAAACAACTGTCCCGATTTCTGAGCCAAGACCATTCCCTATCCTGGGACATTCCTTCGACACTAAACAAAGTGCAACCTGGAGAGAATGAGTCTGCCCTAGGGAAAGCCTGTCCTTGATTGCTGAACCTGGACCATTCACCTATCTGGGCCATTCCTCCGGCACTAACAAAGTGCAACTTGAAGAGAATGAATCTGCCCTAGGGAATGACTGTTCGGACCATTTCCTAAGGAAATGACTGTCCTGCACCAACCTCCAAAATGGACCATTCTTCAAAACTGCTCACAACTGTGAGCTTCGAAAGAATGATTGTCCGACGAGGCGGACCAGTGTTCTTGATCACTACTGAGAGTGACCGTCAAGAAGAGAGACTGTCCTAGACCATTCCCCATGTTAACCACAATGGGAAATTGCTGTCTATGGTACATCAACAATCCATCGAAACATTTTCATTACGAAAATGATCGTTCGATCTGGACCATTTTTGAACTGAAAAATGCCCGTTCGTCAGAAATCTCAAACCACTTTCTGAACTGGAAAGGAACTGCCCAAGCTGGACCATTTTTCAAACTTGAAAATGTCTGTCCTCAATTCAATGATATGTCAGTGCTCCCTCCCAACCTGGAGAGTCATTTCTTCCCTTTCAGCTAAGGGAGTTATTTCCATGATCCCCAATTTGTCTCGGAAATATGCAAACTTTATTCTGGACAGAGGCTTTGTCAGGATATTTGTTGTTTGCTCATCTGTGGGGATGTACTAGAGCTTTACTTCTCCTTCCTGGACATTATCTCGAATAAAGTAGTATTTGATCTCAATGTGCTTCGATCGTTCATGAAACACTGGGTGTTCTGATAGCCTTATACAACTCCGATTGTTACAGTGTATTATGGTCGGATCTGGAACTTGATCAAATAATCCAGAAATCAACTTTCTCAGCCATATTGCTTCTGTACATGCCTCACATGTTGCAATATATTCTGCTTCTACTGTGCTGAGTGCGACAAACTTCTGTTTTTTGTTGCCCCAAGATATCATAGTGGAGCCCAAGCTGAAACACATTCCTGAAGTACTCTTTCTGTCTTCTGTACTTCCTGCCCAATCTGAATCTATGAATCCATGAAGCTGTATATCACTGGATGCGGTATATCTTAAACCATAGTTTATTGTCCCACGAATATATCTCAAGACATGCTTTGCAACTGCTCAATGCTCATGTCTAGGTTCCACATGGAACTGGCTTAGCGTGTTCACGAAAAAGCGAATGTTTGGTTGAGTATTTACCAAATACATCAATGATCCAATCAATTGTCGATATAGTGATGGATCTATTGGATCCGAATCTGAATCTCTTACTTTTCTTATATCTGTGGTCATAGGAGTGTCCATGGATTTGCAATCCATCATTCCAAACTTCTGAAGAATCTTTATTGCATACTTTCGTTGTCCAAGGAATACTTCACCACGCTTCTGCCATACTTCTAGTCCCAAGTAATAATGCATGAGACCAAGATCTTTCATATCAAACTTAGAAGTTAGTTCCTTTTTGCACTGGATGATGATAGACTCTTCACCTGTTAGGAATAGATCGTTGTCATATAGCAGTAGAATCACAGGTGCATTGTTCAAGACTTTGTAGTAAAGATTTGGATCTGCATGACTTTTGGAGAAACCAAGTCTCATTAGGTAGTTGTCTATTCTGGCATACCAAGCTCTTGGAGCTTGCTTGAGTCCATATAAAGCTTTCTTTAGTCTGCAAACACGAGTGTCTCTGGAATGTACTTCAAACCCTTGAGGTTGTTCAATGTATACTTCTTCTTCGATTTCTCCATTGAGGAAAGATGTCTTTACATCCATTTGATGTAAACTCCATCCCATGGAAGCGACAAGAGACATGATAGCTCTAATGGAAGTATATCTGGCAACTAGAGCAAATGTTTCTTCATAGTCTTCTCCCTCCTTCTGGGAGAACCCTCTAGCTACGAACCTTGCCTTATTTTTATCCATGCTTCTGTCTGCTGCATGTTTGATCTTATATACCCATTTTCAAGTTACTACTGATTTTTCTTTAGGTCTAGGCACAATTTCCCATACATCATTTTTCATGATGGACTGGTGTTATTCTGTCATGGCTTCTTTCCATTGTTTCCTTTGAACTGCCTCTTCAAACGTGGTAGGTTCTTCGTCTAGAAGCTTTGTCATACATGTTGCATAGCTGGAGAATCTTTTGGGCTTCTTACTTTTTCTGAAGGTCCCACTTGGGGCCTTGAGTCTTTCTGCTTCTTGTAGGGTAGCTTCAAGCCAAGCTGGTCGTTTCTTGGTCTTAAGTATAGTGTTTGAATCAATGGTCTCACATGGTTGCATCGGATGATCAAGTTGTTCCTTTTCTTCATTCTGGTTTTCTGGAAGACATGTGCCTTCTTCAATAGGCTCTTCATACTCTTCTTCTTTTATAGTTTCTTCTATGGATTTCTTGAAATCCATCTTTTCATTGAATGTCACGTCTCTACTGACTTCAATCTTATGTTGTTCCTGGATATAGATTCTATAAGTCTTGGATGATTCACTATATCCCACAAATATGCCCTTCTTTCCTAAGGGTTCTAATTTATTCCTTTTTATCCTTGGGAATGTGAAAGTAAACAAGACATCTAAATATTCTTAGGTTTTCCACATTAGGTTTCTTTTCCGAGAAGGCTTATTCTGGAGTCATATCCTTCAATATGCGGTGATGACTTCTGTTTTGAACATATATTGTTGTCATGGCTGCTTCTCCCCATAAGAACATAGATAAATCTTGATCGTTTAGTAGTGCCTTCACGGTTTCTTCAATACATATGTTCTTCCTTTCTGCTACACCATTTTGTTGAGGATTAGGAGGAACAGTCAGTTCCCTCCTAATCCCTGCCGATTTGCAAAAGGAAACAAATTCCTTTGATGTGTATTCTCCTCCATTATATGTTCTCAAGGTCTTGATTTTCTTGTTTGTGAGGTTCTCTATCTCTACTTTGAATTCTTGAAACTTGCTGAATACTTCGTCCTTTGTCTTCAGGAGATATAACCAAGTCTTTCTTGAGTAATCATCTATGAAGATTACGTAGTAAAGAGAACCTCCTAGAGATTTCACTGGCATCAGAGCGCAAACATCTGAATGTATTAGATCTAGGATCTCCTTAGATCTATTGTTGCTGCTTGGGAATGGTTTCTTGATATTCTTTTCAAGAGCACATCCTTTGCAAATTCCTTCATGTGTAGACTGTAATTATGGTATTCCTTCAACCATCTTTTTAAGAAAAGGCAATGCTTGATAGTTAATATGAGCATACCTTCTGTGCCAAAGTTCATTTGGATTGACTTTATCATGTACAAGAGCTTCTTCATTTTGTTCTAGTAGTCTATATAGATTTCCTTCACGGGTTCCAATAACCCTAGCATTCTCTATGCCAGAGTCTTTGTGCCAAGATAACACTTTTCCATCTACGAAAGCTATTCTGTTTCCTTTGTCTTCTAGGCAAGATATGGATACAAGATTCTTTTCTAAACCAGGTACATATAAGACATTGCTCAAATGAACATTGTTACATGTTTTCAACTTGACGGAGGCTTGTCCAAATCCTTCGACTGGGTAAGTGCTTTTGTCTCCAAGCTCTACCTTGTACGATGTCTTCATTTCATTTAGATTTGAGAGTCTGGCTTGATCTCTCGTCTTATGCCTAGAAGCTCCACTGTCAATTATCCACATGTCATCTTCAATCGTTCCTGTGAGTGCTAAGTAGTGTAGATGACTAGTCTTTTCATTCATGACTTCGTTTGACTGGTGACTGGTCACGCTTTGATCCAAAACTTCAACTTTGACGTTTCTGTTTTCTGAGAGTGCCAAGATGTGCGCTAGACTATGGCGCACTTGAATACCTTCTTCTTGAGCGAGATGTTCCATCATAATGTGCTGGATCAGGGTTTTAGGGTTTCTGCAACTGCACCTGCTAGTAACCCTAGTGACAGTTTCTTGGAAGCTGCTCCTGCTAGTAAATCCTAGTGTTAGTTCTTCAATGAGTTTAGTATCCTAATGCCTATGCTTCCTTCCAACGGTTAGACTGAATGAAGGAGGTGTGGGCCCATAACATGTTAGAATGTGCTCGTTTTACCATAGACAATATCACTATTGTCACCCAACCATAGGCTGAAGCCACCCTCCGAGCACCTTGACCTTGATAGAGAGAAGAATCCTGGTAGCAAACCAATAGCCAAGCAAGGCTAATGCACCAAGCAAGAAGTAACCAAAGCTGATAAGAGAGTCCAACCCAGAAAGATAGAAACAATAGACTTCAAACTGGCAACAACACCTTCTCCAGGACTTGCGCACAAGATTGCCAGACTGCAGTGCGTACAAGTGTCTTTCTGTGATTCTAAGAAGTGTGTGTAAAGTGAAGACTGGAGCCCTGTATTTATACTAGCTCTGGCAGACTGCCTACTGACTTCTCTTTCTGGGTACTAATTAATTCATATTAATTATCTCTCTTAGCCGACATCTCTTCTAGGGTTACGTTCACTTCTTTTCTTGCTTCCAGAATATTCTAATCTTGTCAAAGGTCACAATGGAGGTTGATACCTCCCGAAGCTACCATAATATCAACACTTAGTTGGTAGCTTGACCTCAAATTTGTCTTCAATTCTTGGTAGAGCCTATTTATTTCTCATAGTGACCTTGTTTAGTGGTCTAAAATCAATGCACAGTTGCAAAGTCCCATATTTCTTCCTTACAAAGACTATTGGTGCTCCCCAAGGAAAGACACTTCAACATATATACCCCTTCTTTAACAATTTTTCTAATTGCATTTGCAACTCCTTCAATTTGGGTGTACTCATTCTATATGGAGTGTTAGATATTGGAGCAGCTTGAGGCATCAAATTAATAGAGAAATCAATATATATTTTTGGTGGTAAACCATATTTTTCCCCAAATACACCTGCATACTCTTGCAACACTGTAAAGTTCTCAAGATTTGGGCATATGCACTTTTTTGGCTTATTCACATGAACTGCGTATAATTGGCACCCTTTCTTGGAGCATCTTTTTAGATGCAAGGATGAAATCTCCCTTATAGAAATAGGTTTGGGAATGACTTTTAGTGTTTTTTACTTTCCTTCTTCATCAAGACAAGTGAAAGTCTTATTATAACAATTTAGGACAATGTGACACGTGTCCAATCAGTGCATACCATACCATTAAGAACATCATATGAACCAAGTGGTATTATGTTCAGGTTTGGAACACGTTGACACCATCCATATCTAATGGGCATCCTTTAATAATTTCATCAATTTTTCTTTTAGCCCCAATGGCCAATTGAACCAACCATGATTTATCATGGTTACTTCTCAAACCAAAATCTTTCTACCAAATTAGGGGCAATGTGACTATGACTTGCTCCTGAATAAATTAAAATTGCAACAAGATGATGAACAATTTTACCTTCGACCTCAATCATGTTTGATTGATGATATGTTTGCCACGATTTTCCAGGCGGACATATATTCTTGGGGTGTTTCTGCCCACATCTTTCACTATAGTTGCCTCTTGGATATGGTGCACATTCTTCCCTTTGCCTTCTTTTGGAGGGAAATCTATGTACACATGGTCTCTTTCACATCTCTACCATTTGATTGGTTATCTTGTTCTTTTCCCAAGGGTTTTGCCATCTTAGATCCACTCAGAGCTAGTTGGTTTTGTTGATATGTATTAGGATTGTTCTTGAAGGAGGTTTAAATCCCTTCTTATCTTACTTGTCATTTTTCTTATCTCTCTAAGACGTCTGAAAATATGCTCCACCTTTGCTCTGGTCATACAAGTATTGGTCTTCCTAATTGTCTCTTCAAGAATCTTAAGTTCATCAAATTGAATTTTATTTTTGTAGAATGCATGGAACTCACTTAAGAACCTTTGTATCTTTCCTTTCTCATTTTTAATATAGATAACATGCCTCGATAGCTCCAACAATTTTTTTTCATATTTTTCCATTGTCATATTTCCCAACTTGAGTTCAAAAAATCCTTGTACCTTGTCATAGTTTTTCTTAGAAAGATATTGTTGTTGGAAATACTTTTTGAATTGATTTCAAGAAATCCTCCTTTCAATGATATGCTTAACCTGCTTTAGTTGGTCCCACCAAATAAAAGTTTTTCCTTGTAGGTTGTATATGGTGATTCTGGCTTTAGATTGGATGAACAATCATGCAACAAAAAATAATTTCTTATTCATAGCAATCAGGCTTCCACATCCTCTCCCATCTTGTTTTTACTATCAAAGGTTGATGGCTTGATCTTCCTAAGCTCTCCTTGCAAATGTTTTTTCTCATACCTTCTTCTTTAATCTCTGAATGGGGACACACTTCTAGGCTACTTTGTCATTCTTTGGATGCATATGGAGTCCTTGTTGAATGTGTTGGTGAGTAATGATGCCTTTGAGTTATGGTAGCACTTCTTAAGTGCTTGAATCTTACATTGTTTTCTCTTCTTGAATGAACTCTTCCTCCTTCCTCATACCTTAAACTTGATCCATTTTTCACTTTATTTTATAAATGATTTAAGCTCTAGAGTAGCCGAGTGTTCCACTAATTTTGCTTCTATTGAAATTTCAACATCCTCTCATTACCGATTCTACAGTGCTACACCTCCATCTTCAAGCTCCTTATAGTTTTTACTAGCTCTAATGATTCCATTCTCTTTCTATCCCCGTTAGACTTTATTTCTTCTACATTGATATTTAGGGCTCTAACTTCTTCTTCATGGATGTAAGGGCCTTGTCCATTTTCCATGTCTCCTCTTCAATAATATTCTTCAATTATGTTTTTTACTTTGCGAGAAGTGTGCAAACCAATAAAATTGTTAGATACATCTCAATTCTCGGTCTATGGTATTTTCTTTCAAATGTTGGTAAATATGCAATTCGTTAGTTTTATCAAATCAAGGCTACTACCCTCTTTATTTTCAAGTTCTGAAGAATTCTAAGGCACTTTTATAAAATCCAAGCCATGAAAATTATTCCCCTCTGAATTATCTTTCCAAGAACTACACCCATGCCCAATTTGGACTTCTAAGCTGGAAGTTATGGCTTTCTAAAGTTTTTTTTTTTTTTTTTAGTCTCTACTCAATGAACATGTGGCCATCAAGAAGCTTTATAGGCATGGCTTCTCTAATTTGACCCCCAATCGAATTCATTTTCTCTTTTGAGGAAAATTGACCCCATTTCCTACCAATTTGACGACCATTGTTTCCAATTTAATTCCCTTTCTCTTTTGAAATTGGGTATTTTCGCCAATTTTACAATCTTGCCTCAACTTTTTTACATATCTAGATACTTTATATTTTTATAGATTACCTCAACAATTATTTCAATTCAACCCTATGTTCTATTAGAAGACACCATTCAAACATTTTAAAACTAGCAATTCTCAATCACGACTCTATAGGGTCAATCCTTATGGACAATTTATCAAACAATTATCCTACAAATTGCATTTTTATTCAATTTGCCATTGAGTTGAACTCTACAATACGTGATTTACACCAATTGTTCTTTGTTAACCTGTCCATGTGCTATAACAATATTTCAACTTGAGAATTAGAGCCAATTGTAGGCTTCCACACATTTTTCCAAATTCTTTTCATGGAGAGATTTTCTCAAACACTTTATATGCAATTGTAATTTCTTCTTGTACAAATTGATTTCTGGCCCATACAACCTCACTGTTGTAATTAGTAGCTCTAATACCATATTGTAGCACATCCAATACCCCTTGTTCTATGTTGAGAATATGAGGTACTTATCGAGAACACCAAATTTCATTCCAATTGGTTATTTTGATACTTTTACACACATACCTGCTACTCATTAATTAACATATATGGACAAACAATGTAGGGTTATGTAAGAATAATTAATCATTCAATCACAGTGGCACCATAAATTATAATTGCAGAGTTACACATGAAAACATGGTTGAACAAACTAAAAAAGTAATAAAATCCATGACATAAACAACATTAATTCAACACAATTCAAAGGTAAATTCATGAACACATCTCTTTCTAGAAATTGTCTACCAATTGGATGCAGAAAAATGATGTTTCACCCAACCATAGGCTACATGTTGCACTGATTCTCCTTGCAACGGAGGCCACCCCTACATTGAGGCTATGAATTCAGGAGGACAATTTTTTTTATGGTTGGCTCTAATTCTTTTCACATAGTGCAATTCCCAAGTTCATGATGAATTTTCCACCTACAATGGTCCTAATCTACAACCTTCTTCCCCATTAGGTTGCACAACCCAATGAATGAAATCCCCTTCTCTACTCAACAATCTCTCATGCTATCCCACCTTCCTCCAGGCCTCCAACGTATGTTTTCTAGGGAATCTCACTATTGGGATTCTAGGGATGATCAAATGTAGCTAAATTTTCTCAATAATAACAATTGCCATTTCATACAATCACAATTCTCTCATAATTCATAGTTTTAACTTTTCATAGCAAGATTATAGTAAGTTCATGATCGTTCTAGCTCAGGGAGTAACTCTCCAAAATTTCCCCAACATATTGGTAATTTGAGCTTTCCCAAATTTTCCAATGGATTGGCAACTCGAATTCTCTCAACAATTAATAATTCGAATTCCATCACCAAATGGTAATTTGAATCAGAATGGTAGTTCAAACAGAATGGTCACTCCAACTTGCCTGGTAATTCGAACTACCCCCACAAACAATCGAAAACTCTCTCACCCCCCTGCATGATCGAAAAAGGCATAGAGTAAAATTGCATGTGAGTGAGAAACCATGTATCTTCATGGAAAGTACACAATTATTCTCTCTTGTAATTAAATCCTATTAAAGAATACTAATTAAGCAAGGTTAAGGACTTAGGTTTATCAATAAAATAATATTATCTTTCTTTAGTTCCCTTGAGCGTCCAAGTCCCCTTTCTTTCCCTTCACTCGGAGTCTTAGCTCTCCATTATTTTATTCTTCTCCTTCTGCTGCATGTGATGTATTTTTTTAATTATCATTCAATGTACACTTTTACATGTTACATTGTTCAACATTTAACCATTCATCATATACATACACAACATTGATTTGGGAATCAAAAGTTGGGTATTACATAGAAAGTGTTATATTTTCACTGGTGGGTGGCTTCCACTCTATAGCTACAAATGAAAATCCCCAAGTGGAACACATTGGAGCCTTCCTACTTATAAAGACCCAATGAGCCTATGATCAACCTTGCTCTCATAAAGCCTTCAACCTTTGCTCTTAAAAATTCAATATTGGTGTTGTAGAACAAAAAGTGTTTTGAGTTTCTTCAAGGTCACACTTTGTATCCTAAATACCTTGGTGTCCCTAGACTTCACAAGAAGCATTGTTCAACTTCATCTAAAAGATGTACTTGATACTTTGAAATTTTGAATACACTTCCTTCCATCGTTGCCTTTCATGGAAAGTGTAGAGCACCTTACCACCTCCCATTATTTTTTTACCCGGAATAAGTCGCCGACAGACCACCCGAAGGGCCACATCCGACCGGCCACAAAGTATTGTGCCTAACCTCGGTGGACCCAGAGAGTTCAACCCACGACCTCGTGACAGAGGGCCAAAGTCTTGGCAGCGGGGGATCCAACCAACTGGGCTACCCAACGAGGCTATACCCCCTTCCATTATGGGATGCCTTTCATGGAAAGCATAAAGCACCTTACCACCTAGTATTATGGTATGGTAATGCTTGAAATTAGACATCGTTCCACAATGAGTTGAATCTTCTCGATTGTATGCAATGTAATCTCTTGGATCAACTTCCCTTACCCATTTCCACATCTTGAGATGGTGTCTCAAACAAATTTGTTTCACAAGAATGAGTGGATTCTCCACCAACAAGGCTCATTTCTTGGTATAATGGCGTTGTCTCACTGTTCTACGAAATGACTATTTTTGTCGAAAGCCGACAATATAAATTTGCACGAAATCACTATTTTTTGTTGTTTAAAACCCAATTCTGAATGCAGAAAAACCCCCGGGGCACTCGGATTATACAAAAATAATCACTCAAATTTGCAGATCCAACAATTTCTTGCTTGATTTCGGGCAAATGTCCCCAACAAATATCGTCGAAAAATAGTCATTTTGTAGAACGTTTAGACTACAACTTGGTATAATTACTAGTTTCTTGCGGATGCCCATCATTATTGTTCAATGGGGACATGTAACAAAGTTGTTAGGTTGCTTCATTAGTTGGTACTTAGGCAATGTCAGGTGTCTTTCCTTTCACAATTATTTTAAGAATTTATAGTTATTTTAAAGTATAAAAACCTTAATTTTTAATTTTAAAATGTTTAACAATATTTTATAAAAATATTTAAATTCTTAACAATTTATATAGTTTTTAGAAAATAAGTTTCAGGTGGTGTAGTTTTCCTTAAATAAAGGAGATACCATGAAAAAAAAAAGTTGGAAATGTCGTACACCCTCTTGCACTAAAATTTGATGGATCTATATACCAATTCTTATTCAAAACTGATTGTCATTGAAAGATGAATACACAGGTCCTTTAGTGCCTACTCACTCTAATTAATTCTCTTATTGTCTTTTAAAAATATAGTTACAGTATTAAAGTGCATGGAACTCTCCATATAGACAATGATGAAATCCTTTGTTTTGAAATTGTTGAGGATGACTCGTGACTCTGACTTTCATTGATATACGATTGAGAATACACATTTCTGGATCATTTGGTGACTTTGTTATTCTGTTTTAAGATATGCGTGGCGTTGTACATTGTCATTACTTGTTTTATTGGGCTCCCGATTTGAATGTAATAAGTAGTTTTATTGGATTGAGTAATTTAATTTCAAAAGTTGTTAGAGTGTTTTCTTAATTACGCTGTAAACTTCGAATAGTTGGATACAATTTTAATTAAGCTCGTATTTTAATAGTTTTATTGGATACTTAACTCAAGAAAAAATTTGGAATCATCACCTTCAATCTCTGGGTGGACAGACACGAGCCCCCCCCCCCCCCATGTTCTAAGATTATTTTAGGACAAGTGACAACTAAAAAAAATAAAAAAATCAGAGATCTGATCAGACTTTATGACTTTCTTCCTTGCAGAGCACAACTCAAATTTTTTTAGCTCTGACATTTCCCCATTTCATTTCTGCTCTTCGGTAAAATTTCAGTTTTGGCAGACAGAACTAGATTGTTTATGACCAACATGGATTTTCATTTTCTTTTCTTCTGGGTATTTGTTTACCTTGTTTTGTAACCTCTCGACCAGATAACAAAATTATACGTCTAATATAATTGAGAAATTTTTCTGTGGAAAAAAAAAGTTGGTTGAAATTAGCATGGTAAAAGTATTAATGGCAACAGTGGTGATTGGTATGTGGAATGTCAGGAGGAATTAAGACACGCGGGAATGGCAACGTCCCATCAAATAAAGAGAACCAATTAGCAATGTTGACTAGTGATCAAATTGAAGGGTTATTCTTAATTTCAATTTGAAAGCGTAGTCTAAATATTTGTTGTTGTTTTTTTAAGTTTTCTAGTCACGTTTCAGTTGTTGAAATTGTATAGTCTGTGTTTCACAAAGGTTTTTTCCAGGCGCTGAATTTATCTATGCATTCAAAAATGCAATTTGAGTAATGAAAATTTGCAACCAACAATCACGTGGGTGATAGTTGCTTGAAAAAGTAAAAAAAATAGAGAGTTTAGAGTTGTCCCAAGTCGAAGGGTATATATTCATTCAATCATTCCATGATGAAAAGTTGAAAAAGTAGTTGTACTTCAATTGACAAGATTAAACAAAGTACTCACTTTAAAAAATAGTGCCCTTCAAATGATTTAAAATGTTAAAATTTAAGGAGTGACGAGATAGATAAGTGGAAATTTCAATAGAAAGTAATAATAAACATACTTTGTAATTTCAAATATAACATTTTGATGGGTTATATATACATTAATAATACTAAAGATTCATAAACATTGAACCACAATTGTTTTAAAGAATTTCAAAGTGTTAAAAATCACAATATAAAACTTTAGACACAATCACAAAATCAAACATTTTTGTGGACACCCATATCACAGAGGGTGTAATTTATGTATCCATATGATGTATAAGCACTATATTTTATATTCATATTTTGAGCATACTTCATTTTTTCTTAACCATGGGAGTCATGTTCATTTTAGATCTCATTAGAAAAGAAGAAATTGTAATAGATCCTGAGGTCTTTGTTGAAGGGAGATAATCTTGAGGCCTTTGTTGAAAGGAGATAATTCTATCAAAACACTATAAAGGCAATGAAGAGACCTTACTTGCTTTATAGGCCTCTAGGAACATGACAATCTAATATAACTACATTTGTTGCTTATTATTTAGGTTAAGATGCTTATGATTTGGAGCTTCCCAAGATTCATAGAAACATGAAACTAAATAAATTTGTTCATCAAGACCACTGTTACACATTATTTTCGTCATCCCTATGACTGTTAATGATGTAAACCTATTTGTTTCCTTCAGAGGGGTCAGTGGCCTGAGTTCCTGAAGAGAGAATGGAGAAGAACTTTTCCTGAGAAAAGAAGTTGCATTTTCCCTTGTAAAAACCCTGTAAAAAAGGAAGTTCGCAGGTTGCTATATAGGCAGGGTGCGAGAATGCTCGATTTTCGCAGGTTGCACCATAGCTAGGGTGCGAGATGTTCGCAGGTTGCTCTATAGGTAGGGTGCGAGAATGCCTACACGTGGGAAAAACAAGCGTTTTCTCGAATCTTCTAGAGGGAGAAACTTCTATGATGAGGCGATCATACTGGGGAATGGATTGTTTCTTAGTTAGTCTAGTTTCCCTTCCTTTGATTCATTGTTTTCTGGTTTCTGACTCTGTGGGACATCCATTCAGACTCTCTAGATCTAGAAGTTAACTTAGATTCTCTGTCATTTTTTAAAGTTTTCTTTGATTACAGACATTCTCGCACTGTACCTCTCTGTGGCCTGCGAGAATCATTGATGTTCGCATCCTACTGTTCAGTTAGGTGCGAAATTCTCGCACCCTACCAATGTCTAGCCTGTGAGAATACCTAATTCTCACACTGTACTCTATTGCTAGGCTGCGAACTTGTTTGTAAACCTTTTTGGATTGAGTCTTGTCATCTTTGGATGACCCAGTTTTGCTTTGATCAGCTGGATTGAGCTTTTGGAGCCTATATTCATCTGTTTACAGTCTTCTTGACATTCTTTGAGTTGCTTTTATCCATCTTTGCTTTGTTTGGTTTTGAAGGATTAGTCTCTTGCTTTGAGTGTCTTTCAATTACAAAGCACGTGTTTTCTTTATAATTGTTTAGGGAAAGATCATATTTCTTCTGAATAGTTTGCTTTAAAAGAGAACTTTTAGTTTGGGTTTCTTTGTTTTAAGAAAGTTCATTATTGCTTTTAGTGAAAATTTTGAAACAAAAAGATTTAATTTCTTTCTTTATATTAGATTGGGGGCATTCTTGCATTTCAAGTAGCGAAATTGCATGAACATTTTTTGATCTTAAATTATAAAAAAATTTCCCCCTCATGGCGGGGGGGCCATGAATCGTGCATTGGTGTTCAGTGCCTTTTTCTCATTTCTTGAGAATCTTGATATTGATGAGTTTAATATATTTTGGGACATTGTGCATCTGGGAATGATAAACGTTTTTTCCTTCTCGTAGCATAGCTTTCATCGAAATGAAAAAAATGCATCTTCATCTCTTTGCATAACTTTCGAGTCGGTCAAAACACCATATTGTCCACACCATTTTCCTTTTGAGTAACAACAGCCACAAAATAAAGCACTTATAAAAATTGATTAGACATTTTTGTCTTTTTTGGTAGCAAACCTACATTAGATTAGTTGTAGGGCTTTGGAATAGGTGTGAAAGATAACTTTTTAAAGTTGCAAACAAACATAGAATCTTGAGTTAGGGAGCGGTTAAATCCACTTATTACATTTTGTCCTGGGAAGCCCTTCTAACACAAGGGTCAATCACGAGGTCGCATTGAGACTAACAGAGTTACTCACCCTTCTTTGTTGGTCTTGGTGTAGAGATTACGTGTATTATGGGGGTCGCTTGAGAGGTATACCCACAATGATGAGTGGAAGCCTTTTAAGTTGATTTTGGGCTAGATACCCTGCCCTTGCGCGTGGACCAGACTATCGACTGTTTCCCCAGGCATCACTGTAGTGATTGGTAACCTCAGTGGCCTTTCTCTCTAGGTTTTTTACACGAGGTGGCTGTGGAGGAGCAAGTCTTCACGGTACCTGGAATCGACGTTGGCCAAACTCACTCGGGTTCCTTGGAGGGTATACCCATGATTATGTGTGGGAGCTTGTACCAGGGTGTAAGTCTGTTAAGCAGGTCATCAACGTAACTTTTCCACCTGCTCTATCTCGTCCCTTTCTTACATTGTTCCCGCAACGTTGGATTTCATCACCAACTAGTGTGCTCATTGTAAGAAGGTTTTGTTTGTTTGCTTGCTTCCTAGATTTTTAGCGTGTGCTGTTTGTTTTCCCTGGTAGACTCTAGGTTGGATTTATTTAATGACGTCAGTTCCTGGAATGACCAATGAAGGAACCCCTCCTCTAGGGGAACCTTTTGTTTTTCCTTCTTATGGAAACATTGGTCCTCCTCATATCGCTACTTTGAGCCTTCCAGGTCTCACTATTGGATTATCGGTATGGTTGTTTTCCACTCAGGTAATCCCGAATGTAGTTAGTGCTTCAGTCACAAGCACTTCCCCCCAAGAGCATCAACCTCATGTTGATCCTTCACCTTCTTCACCAGTAAGGTCTTCTTCGCCTTCTTCTCTTGCAATGTCGCCTTCTGTTTCATCTTCTTCGTCGGGTAAAAGTTCTGAAGCTAGTAACTCGATGAATAATAAGAAGAAGAAAATAAAGATTAAGAAGAAGAAATATAAGCGAGGGTCAAATCCTCCAACCGCTGTCAAACATGTCGGAAAACAACCAGTTACTGTTAATCGTGCTGGGAGTGTTGATGATGTCAAGATCACCCAAACAACCCGTAAGCCCAAGTACCCTTGCAGGCTTTGTAAGGGTAACCATCTTCTTAAGGATTGCTCTGGTCTATCCAAGGTTATAGAATCTTGGTCTACACACCCTCACCAACCTGTGTTGTTAGACTCTGAACAACATGTTGACAACCCCCCGTCAACCAGTCACGATATAGTTGGGAAGAAGAAAAGTAGAGCCAAGTTCCCGTGTATGTTATGCAAAGGGAGTCATCTAACTCATCTTTGTCCTCATATGGAAGAAGCCTCGAAATTACTGGAAGACATCACTGTTTCACAACCTCAACTTCCAGCTGCTTATCGTAAGCTTTCTCTCAACCCTCCAATAGTTGATGGAATGATCACTCCAGTCCATTCACCGGTCAATCCGGTTGATCATGTCGTCAATCTAGTCACGTCCTTAGTTGAACCAATTGACAAAGTGGTTGATCCGATACCATCCTCGGTCAATCCCACTCTTTCCTCGGAGAGGGAAACCCAAGCGGTCGATCCATTTCCACCTGTCGACCCCATTCTCCCCCTAGAGAATGAAACCCAAGTGGTCGATCCGATCTCTCCATCGGTCGATCCTACTCTCCCGCTAGAGAGTAAACCCGATACTGCCCACGTTTTTCTCATTGATACAGAATCTCCCGTGTCGAAGGATATTCCTCCTTCTCTCGTAGGATCTCCTCCAAGTAATGAGACCATCCATTTTGATTGGGGTGTGCTAACTGGACCTCGTCTTCCATCTCACATTCCTTTCCAGATTA